>JAAOMT010000723.1:56970-121553 GCA_016748015.1 Geosiphon pyriformis | reverse complement strand
GGGGGGGGGGGGGGGGGGGGGGGGGGTATTTTCAAAAATAAACTTTTGCATTTTGAGTATAAGTCAACACATGAAGGTCCATCCTCATTAAAAGGAAGATTATATTCGAACTCGGGGTTTTATTTTATTTTTTCAAGTAGTTTGATAAAAATAAACACTATATCAGCTCATAAAATCTCTATTTTTATTTAAAGAAAAAGTAAAAGTTTAAATTGAGTTTATTCCCGCTTTAATTTGAGCTTAAAAGAATTTTATAATTCCCCCTTCTCACCTGAGAATGAACGGTTTTTAAACATGAAGTATGTAGACATACAAGGAATCATTTAAATCTTTGAACATGATGAAAATTATTTAGCAAATAACTTATTTTTACGTTAAAAAAATAGAGTGATAAACCATTTTCTACTAGTAAAACTAAATAAGAAAGATTTCCTGAGCCAATATGAAATTTTGAGATAAAGAACTTTAAAAAAAAATAAAATTTTTGGTAAAAGAAATTATTTTTGACCTAAAAATTTTTGCATCATCATTAAAAATTAAGAATTCAAAAAGTAGTTTTTTAAGATTTTAAAATTAATTGAAAATTAAACAATAATTTAACTGTTGAGGGTGAAATAATATTTAAATACATGAACTTTTTAAGTTATTCGAAAGATACGCAGTTCTTTTAGCTGGATATCTCCTGCAGCACAAATTATTACTTTAATTAAGTTCCTTAAGATGATCACGTTGAAAAAATGCTTATTTTTTTTTGGAAGAGAATTTTATAAAAATTGAAAAGTAATTTTGAACTCTTTTTTTTTTATAAAGCTTTATTTAAAAATCTTCTCATAGGTTGGTTATTTATTTATTTTTCATAATCAAAAGTAAAATTCTTCCAAAATTTGAAAATTTTCTAAACCCTAATTAAGAAAGAGCTAAAAATTGAATTGACAACAATTTATTTATTTTTTTTTTTGAAAAAACGTAAAACCTTTTAATTTCTTTTTGTGGAAAGAATGAGAAATTGAAGATTTTTTTTGGTTTCGATTCAATCTTTGTTTTCAAAAGACTCCTCATGAATAAATTAGATGAAATTTGTAACTTTTTTTAAAAGTCCAATTAAATTTTTATTTGAACATAATTCAACATCTTAAAAGATTACAAGCAAATTGACTTGATTTTCAAATATTTCTTATAAACGAATAAAAAATTTGACAATCAAAAAGGATTAATTCTGCTTAAAAAATATTTGATCAAAAAATAATATTAACACCGGAAGCTCAAGAGATTTCTCAGATTTAAAATAAACAAAACTTTCGATTCAGTCTAGATAGAAAAGTTAGAATAAACCTTGATACAAAGTCTTTAAATAATTTAATTGTAATTAAAATCTTAAAAAGGTTCTAAATTTTTTAAATTTAAAACCCAAGATTCTTGCCAAATTTTTAAAATCTCACGAGTTTTTTGTTGTAAAAGAAATGCCAATTATTTTTTACAATAGTTTTCAAAATTGACAAATGTAATCTAAGCAACTGCATGATATTAGGAAATGTTTTTCAAAAGCATGATTCTGGAATAAGTAAAAAAAAAGAAAAAGATTGATTACTTTGGACTTGAACTCTTGAAAAATAGTCGAATTATTTCTTCTATATAGAAGCATATAATTTTTGCGTTTAAAGTATTTCTAGCTTAACGTACTTTACACTTTCGTAAAAGACACATTAATTCTATTCAGCTGAATCTATTTTGTCCCGATGGAAAGAATTTTTTTTTCGCTCAAAGCGGAAGTGATAAACGATAAAACAAATGTTAAAGTTAAGGCAATGACCAATTTTTCTGTTCAACCCAAATTAAAGTTTTTAGGTTCTTTTTACTAGTCAATGCAAAATCAAGGAAAATAATTTGTTAATGTTAATTTGAAAAGCTTTAGAATTCATGAACCAACTTTTCTTTGTCATTGACCAAGACTTTTTGAATTTTTGTCCAACTTTTACAAGAAATCTTTATTTTATTTTTTAATGAGCAAAATATTACAATTACATCCTATATAGTACATCTGTTATTTAAATCAAAGTTAACGGGAAACTCCTTGTCTCACCACTTTGCAGATTGCGTAATAGAAGACTTAATGGCAAATCAGCTGGCGCGAAAAATTTGAGCAGCTGTGCGGCTGGGACTGTGAAATTAAGGGGATTTGTGGCACCAGGCTGGAGAGCACCCACTAATTGTCGACCACCTGGTAATGCTGAAAGGTTAACCGCTAAGAGATTGCCTAATTGGATTGAAATATCCAAGAGATTTCCTGGTTTAATGAATCCAATGAGCTGATTAACTTGACCAGTTATTACAGCTGTATCGTTCGCAAGACCGGTAATGGTGAAACCTAAGTCTTTTTCCTTGGTAGTTAAGACTCGACCTGAAATATCAGCAGGCTGAAGACTTGTAAGATTTGATATGGGTATCCCTGTAAGATTCAATGCGGGTGTCCCTGTAAGATTCGATGCGGGCGTCCCGGTAAGATTTGATAAGGGTGTCCCAGTAAGATTTGATAAGGGTGTCCCGGTAAGGCTTAATGAGGATATATTGTTGGTATTCAAAGATCCCGGGTCGAGCGGCTGACCTTTGGTGAGTGTAACTACCAAAAGAAAAGTAATCAAGAATAAGGATGGTTTGATTGTCATTTTAAAAGGGATATAAACGTTAAAATTTCTCGTAAATTTGGATATGAGGAATATAAAATTGCTTTTGTCACTCGTTAAAATTTTTTTTGGTGTTTTAGAAGAAAGGTATTGTCGTCAAGTAACTTTAGCAATTAAAGGAGAATCTTAAAGAAAGTGAGTGAATCGAAAAGGTTCGACTAAAGAACCAAAAGAATTGGTAGCCATTTCTTTTATACATAATAGAGTAAGCTGACGATGATGATCAGGTAATTTTCATTAAATTTTTGAATCAAAATATCATTAAAAGGATTAAAGACACGAAAAAATAAAAGTGAAAAAGTCGAAAGGAAATTTAAGTAATGATGTATATGTTTTAAAAGCAGCTTTCCTTAAAAGTATGGAACTACCTACATAATAGTATTTTTTTTTGTTAAAACAATTGGTATCATTAAAAATTTTAAGAAACTATACTTAAAAATGATATTCTCTTTCTTAAAGACTATTAAGACTTGATAATTTTAAGTGTAAAAAATTTAATTTACTGAAAATTTTTAAATGTACCCGGGAATGGCGGGGTATAAATCAATATTTCCTGATGATTGATTTTCATCTTTCACCTTACAGACCTAAATTGATCTTTAGTATGATGATAAAGATAATAATAATAATAATAATAATAATAATTACATAAAATCACATTTGATAAATTGAGTAACAATATTATGTTAGTAAAGAGATATTAGACTTGGGAAAAAATCAATTATGATTTATGTTACACTAAACGAAACACTTGTGAATCTCCATTGAGCCCAAAGAGTCTGTTCACTCACACAAAAATACTGTTTATTCCCATAAGATGTTTGGGATATTCTTGCAATATAGAAACTTTTCTTCTCTTTGAAATTATTTAGGAAAGGTCGATTTTGATTTTTTCAAATATCAAAATGAATCGATGATATTAAGGTGGATTATCTATTTTATTGTTTTTTCAAAGATTTTAGAGTTCATCATTTTTAGGATAAGAGTCATATAATTTATGGGGAACAAGAAAATTTTTTGGAAAAAGCATTCACATTCATTTTTAAAAGCGGCAACGGGAGGCCCAGTTGAGTTAAAAGTAGAGTTGATAGTTTCATTATTTTTAAGAAATTATAATTTTGAAGGTTAAATAAAACACCAGATTTAGTTTACACTTAGTTTTTCTATAAAGTAAAACTTTTTAATTTGAAAAATAACAATTTCTCCTCCTTAACAAATATAATAATAAATTTCATTCGAATTCCTTATTCTTGAAAAAAAAAAGTTCGAATATATATAGTATAAAATATTTGTTGGCATTCAAAATATTATTATATACTTTTGCTCATTCAACTAATTTTAACCGGATCATTGAGCACATTTATCCAAAGAGATTTTAATTCTTGGGTCAACCAAAATAATCATCAAATCTAAAATTTCCAATAAAAAATAGAAATCAACATTTTGTATAAAATATAATTTGAAATATCATACTTATTAATACCTTTAAATGATAATTCAATATTTTCATCAAGTCTCTGTGGGAATTTTTTTTTATTTGAGATAAAAATATTTATACAATTTAGTATTTAGATAGATGGAGTGAAATGAAAATTAAAAAAAGCCTTTAAAAAATATAATAAATACTTTCAAAAAATATTTTTATTAATTTATTTTTAATGTTAAAATCCTTTTAGAAAAGAAATGATTCAAAGAGAAATAATGAAATAGATGAAGGAAATGGTTTTTTTTTTAAAAAAAAACTCATATAAAATAAAAATTTTAAAAAGGTTAATTTTTTAACTAAGTTAGAAAAAAACGAAAATTTACCAAAATCTTTTTTTCTATATTGAAGAGTAGCGTTTTATTAATAGAATTGTTATTTTTATCGAGAAAAAAAAACAGTGCTACCGGCTTCCTTTATCTATATGAAACGGAAATCAATTATTAATAATTGAAAGATTTATTTTGATAAATAAGAAACATTATTCAATAGAATTTTATTAATTTGGTTTGATAAAGAAAAGACTTTAGAAATTGTCATTTTTGAAATATTCTCTCATAAAATGGTTCAAACTTAAAAATCTCAAAAACGTATTTACTTTTAGCATTCTACTGGTTTTTGAAGATATGAAATGTATCAGTTGAGCATCATGATTTTTTATGAACAAATATAATTCTTTAAATTAACTATTTTTAACCATTTTATTACATAATTTTTGATAAATTGAATTTATATCGTCACCTTGACATTCACTCTTGATAAAATATTGTAACTCAATTGATCAGACAAAGTTCAATTGTGTAGAAAAATGATTGATTAGAATCAGCATGATTTCTTTGAGTGATAAAAAACCCTTTTTAAACTGGAGTTTTATTGCTTCCCTTACCTTTTAATTAAATCCCAATCTTTACTCTTTAAAAAAAGCACAATGATTCTCCCAGCGTTTAATGATATTATTGTTATCAAAGAAAGAGATTTTGATTCAACAGTACCCAGATCCCGCAATATTGAAGATCCTAGGGGACTTATTAAATCCAGCGTTGCCATTAAAGAGAATATAAATAAAATTTTTCCCCATAAATCTCGAGAAGAGAATTATCGTGGAATAACATCTAGCAAAATATCTGACCATAAAGATTTATTTCAGATGAAAACTCAATCTCGTGAAATTGTTGTGGAAAATACCAGTTTAAATACTGTTGGGAAAGCTATTAAACTTCCTCCAAAGTCCAGTAAAAGGCAATCTATCGCAATTATTGGAATTCACGGATGGATGCCTAATCTCTTGCAAAAACTTTATCCTACTCCACCTTCCGAATTGTTTTGCGAAAAAATGAAAGATTCCATTTGTGAATACTTAAAAATAAAATCCGAAGAAGCCAATATTACTAAAATTTCATTATCAGGTCATGGCAAAGTTGAAGATAGGGTGGAAAAATATTATGAAAATATAAAGACCAACATAGCCCAAAGAAAAAGTTTGGAAGAAGCAAAATTTATCTTCATTGTATCTCACTCTCAAGGAGTACCAACTAGCATACTATTACTTTCGATGTTACTCGATTCCGAGATATTGAATTCAAAAAATCAACAAATTTGTGCCTTGTTGATGGCTGGAATCAATCAAGGGCCTGTTTCAGGTTTTAGGTTCGCCGCTGAAATTGAAGGAATAGTGCTAAATGACCTGCCAACAATTGAATTATTCCAGTTCCAATTTTCCCAGAGTAAACTTGCTCAAAGGTATCGAGATGCGACCCGAAATGTTTTAATCCAGGGAGTGAAAATTGTTTACATGGCTTCGGGAAATGATGAAGTCGTTCCGGTATCTTGCTAAATTTATTTATAAAAGTAATATTTTAATTGTGTCATATGATTAATACCATTTCTCTTTGGTCCCTTAGTTACATTCGTCTCTTTTTGTTAACTTTAATCATCCAGCGATAACTCGTTGTATCTACATTAACGAAGATGCATATAGGTGCCGGCAGTTTATAGCTGATCTTATTCGTTACCTCATTTTACTTCGCAACTCTGGCTTGTCGGATCAAAACCTCTTATTGTATATCAGTGACTCAATTGTCGGCTACCTGAAAGATGGTGGGCATCGTCGGATCTACACGGAGCCTGAAACTTACAAGTAAGCTTACCCAATCATGTTACTTTTGTCTTTGCGAATCATGGGCTGTTTTACACCCAATCTTATCTTTTAAAAATGAAGATATTCGATTCAACACCTTTTTGAATCTAAGAGAATTGATCAAGTAGAACCCATCTTTGAAGATTTTGATCACCGAAATTATCCAAATGAATTCTACTTTCCTTGGGCAATTCGTGGACTTTTATCAGATCCTCACATTTTGACTTCTAATACTCTTACAAAAGAAATTATTCTATTACAAGAAAAATTTTCCGAATGGGATCCAACCAAAGAGTGCACAAGTGGAAAGGAAAGCGTACTCAAATTAAAGCTTCAAATGGCTCCATTTGGTGATCCTAAAGAGGCAAAATTTTTACCTGCAATATTCAACAGTACAAAAACCGATCTAACATCTAAACACTCTACGAGCGTAATGAATTGATTTTGGGTTAGAAAATTCAAATTTTTGCTTAAAACAAATATAACCTTTTGGCAATGCATAAGTTATTTATGATTTAAAAAAGTATTTTTTCAGCCATATCTTAAATAATTAAGATTTCAAATAATGAATTTAAAATTATTGACAAAATCCACCCACATGCAATATTAGTTATTAGAACACAGATTACTATTGTTATTACTAGAGTATACAGTTACTCGCAAAATTTATCATACTACCCGAGAAAATTTAGATATCACATTGATGATAAGAGAGAAAAAAATAAGATAGATCTTTCGTTAGGAGTTAGTGATTTATTTCACAAATATATGGGTTACGATAAACGATTTTAATTTGCTTTTATTACATTACCATCTTTTGTTTCCACTTATATAATCATCTAATATTTTATTGGGCACGGATTCAATAAGTTTCGTACAAAATTTGATCTCAATAATATTCCAAATGTGTATAATTTTTTTTGCAAGTTTAGCTATGAACTTGATCAATCTCATCAAGAATTCAATATTATTATTATTATTATTATTAAATGGCTTCTTGATAATTTTATGCTTCAATTGGTTCTGTTGTCCATCATAAAAATCAACAAAAATGTTATTAATTAGCATTAATCACAGATTTACTTGTGGATAATGAAATTGCTCACGCATATCAAAAGAGACACTATAATGTAAAATTGTTGATTTTTGGAATTAAAAAACATTAAGAATAAATAGAACAATATTAATTTTGTTTGAAGTTGCTATATTGTAAAATTATATAATTAAAATCATCAAAAAAAAAAAGTAATTTGGAAAAAAATAAACTAAATATAAAATATGTAGTTTTATAGATTAATTGATCAAAAGATAATAGTGTGATTAAATATAATAAAGAAATTTAACCAAAAAAAAAAATTTGTTTAAATTATTCTTAAAAACTTAGTCAAAGACTTCTAGTAATAACAAAATGTTAATTTGATTTCAAATTTAAAACTAATGCAAACGTAATTTTTATAATTTCAATAAAATATTTATAATGTTTGTGTAATATTTTAATGAAATTATCATGCTAAAAATAAGAAAAATTAATAAGTAAACAATTTATTATGTAAATAAAAATTTTTTTTAGATTAATTTATACTTAAAAAAAAAAGTTTTTCAAATGTTAATTTTTTTAATAAATTTTTGTTTAGATTTAAATTTTATTTTCAGCATTGAAAATTCTCTTATGTAAAAATTTATATTTTTTTAAAGTTTTCACTTTTGTTTAATTCAAAATATTTTTCATGTAATATTTTGTATAATTTTTCATGCTACAATAATTAATTTATATTTTTTAATTAACTTTTATAAATTTTTTTTAATAGTTTTCTTGTTAATTGACAAGTTTTATCATTAATTTATAAAAATTTAACAATTTTGAGTCTTAAAATTTTTTTAAAAATAATAATTTTTTCTATTATCATATAAAAAAATAAAAAACTGCTATTTAAATAAATTTGTTATTGAATATTTAAATTTTTAATTAACAATTAAGATTTTGTTGAGTTAAAATAATATGCATAAAAAATGTGATTAAGAACAATATGAATTTAACTAAATAAATTTTAACAATGCAAAATAGAATATTTAATATTAAAAATCTATTTATAATAATATTTTCATTATTAAGTATCAGCATCTTTTATGAAATGAATTCTTTGTCATTATAATCAATGCTTAAGAAGATGTAAGGGATAGCTCATAATTGATGGATGAGCAATCTTTACTTGAATATACGTTAGAAAGAACAAAAATGAAATTTAATATTAAGATTTTTATAATGCATTGTAATTTTTGAAGGTTGACAAATACCTATGAAAAATTTATAGCTTTAAAATTAAAAACACTAATGCTATTTGTATGTAAAAAATCTTTTAGTATTTTATGCAAGGCATTTTAGTCATCGCCCTTTCGGGGTTTGTAATTTTCAACTGTCTGAAGCAACAGCTTAGTCATATACTTTAAAGATAATCACTAAGCAATCTTGTTTTATTTATAAACTTCATTTATAATTTAAAAAAGAAAATAGTTTGTGATTTCTTATGCTGCTGACTGAGACTCAAAAAATAGGTAGCAAAACCTGCTCTGAATCTGCCATTTTAAAAGTAGCAACAGCTATAGCTGCATTTCAAAAACCAAGAGGGTCGAATTATTCATTAAAATGCTCTCAAAGTTACCTATACCTGTATTTGCTAAATTTTATTTTACATACTGCTCATTAAGTTGTTGCCTCTGAGCCTAACCTTTGAAATTTTGCTTCACCTCAGCATTTGTTTCAGGCCAGGAAAATACAGTTAGAGAGAGAAAATTTATCAATGGACATTAAGCTTTGCCTTTAGCCAAAGAGGAAGTAAACTTCAAAGACATGTTGGAATAGTTCAGTGTAATTTTTTAGGGTTTTTTTTATAAGGAACAAAGATATTAATGCTTCCTTTCCCAAGTCGGAGTGTTGTAATGTTTTCAGGGATAGAATTTCAAAAATTTAACCACCCAAAATTTTTTTATTTAAATGCAAATATATACTAATTTTTCAAGAAATAAATGTCTTTATAACCTTACTTGTGTTGATTGAAAGATTTTCACAATGTTGTTAAGATTGCTAATGCTGAGGGCAAAATGGATGTTTCTTGCATTGATTTTTAACAAAAGCCTCTATAGTTTTTTTTCGGCTCTCGGATTTTAACCGGATATGAATTCATAAGGAGAAATATTTTTGGTATAAATTAGAAATTGAATATTTTAATGTAGCCTGCTCATGGTTCTTTGGTTAGATTGAATTGGATGATGAGGATGCATCTGCGTTGATCGAGGGAAAAATAAAAGGTTATTTTTGATAAAGCCAGGGAAATTCATTGAAAGCATGCAGTCTATTAATAGGTTTTTGAAATATCAAAAAGGTTCCAAGTGCTAGCCTTGACTATTAAAGAAATCATTATCAATCTTGAAATGCTTTCAGTATATATACATTAAAGTTCGAAAAAATAAGTTGATAATTTACATATAAACATTTACGTTCCTCCCATCACCAGTTTCGGATCTATACATAACCTTTTCCAGGCTCTTCCGGACATCTCTCGAACAAAGTTCATCTCACGATTTAACTCTTTGTCAAAATAGTCGTATAGGTGAGGATCCAAAAAATGGCCTAATAAAAATTCAATTCTTAAACTTTGGGCTAACAATTCAGCTTCCTCCAAAGGTATCCTTTGAAGGTTGAAGAGAATCAGAGTCGGAAATTTAGATTTGTAATAACTGCTCTGTCCGAATTTGCAATAATAAAAGTTGTGTAGTCAATTAAAAATGATACTTGTTAATATTTACCATGTTATTTTCTCACTCAGCCTCACCCTTACTCCTCCAAGCCTTAACAACCCAGGCTTGTATACAAAACTGTTATCAAAGCGCCGATACTGACAGATCATTTTGGAGCCAGTAATAATATTGGCTCGATAAAGCAGCGTCTCATGGATCGATTCTATCAAGATTCCTGGAAAGGGAATCACATAAGGTTTTATTATATTTGGTGTTGTGGAAATTTTCTGGTTTTTTAATTCTTCATTTAATTGGGTGTGTTGTTTTTTTCTAGGAATATTATTGCCACACAATTCAAAATCGGAATGCTCTCTCTTTGGACTTAATCCATTAGGTAAGACATTTTCTGTGAAAGCTTTTGATGTGTCATCAGAGATTGACATTGATAAACAGAATTGCTTCAGGTTTTCTTGGGGTGATTTTTCGTCGTCATTATCAATTTGATTTAGTTTTGGCACCACCGCATATGCCCTTTCTGCATTGTTTTGCCAACATATGTCCACAGGAGACATTAGACTAGTATCCAATTGATATTCGGGCCATAAAGGTCTACGACTAGGGAAATACTCTTCGATTAATGATGGTATTGCAAAGTCTGGGTCTAAAAGTAAATAAGTAAAGTTTCGCTTTTTATAACTCGAGTCATCCTGTCTTGCGAGAACAGGGTTTGAAACTTGGCCCTGTTGAACTTGTTTAAAATATGTTGATATGAACCCCGAAACAGACTGCCACGGTGTTACACCTCTAGCAGGCAGATAAATAATATTTTACAAAAGTTAGCAATTCAAAAATGAAACTTCAAGATCCATTGATACTCAGGGTAATGGTGATATTGGTATCATAATTTCAGCATTGCAGCAGCAAACCTAATTCCAGGCATACAAGTGTAACTTTCCCAAAACCAAATAATGCTTATAATATTTTCTTTGATCTTAGATTCACCTACTCACCCAAAAAACCAAAGCGAGAAATCCTTGACACACTCGTAAATCTCGCGAGAAGTTGAGGGAATATTTCTCATAATAATTAATGCCTTCACAATTGCCTTCAATTTTCCGTCAACTGCCGCAAATGATCTATATCTTTGAGCTAAAGCCTTGAACACGTTTTCGGCCGCAGTTTTGATTGCTTCTTTAAATGGCTTTTGACCATGGGACATAATAGAGAGAAGATTAAAAAAATTTCAAATTATTGACAAAAATTGATCCTAAATTTAAGAAAAAAAGGGAATTTGTAATAAATAAATTATCTGATGTAAAGAGCAGGAAGATATCATTGTGAATTGTATCATGCCCGGCGACTTTTTTATTTAAATTGATTACCAGGTAGAGCAGTATTTAGAAATATCTATATCAGTGATGTTGCCACTTTGCTAACTCCTCAGTACTGATAGAAGCGGATTTAACCCTTACTTTATAGTTTTACATCATCTTGAATAAGTATCGAGTTCAAGACGCGGTACTTGATTTAACTTAATCGATAAATTTATCATCACGCGTCTGAATTCTATATATTTCAAAGCAGGAAAAGATTCGGATATCAATTTTAAGGGTAACAAAAAGAGACTAGAATAAAGAAAATCTGAGGTTACTGCAAAGGCTCTGTTTTCTTGAACTTGATAATACTTTTTTCATACTCAATTGACATTTTTTCAAGGGAATTAGTAATTTTATAGAGTTCGAAGATCGAATTTTGGCTTTGGAATAAATGACAACTAGGGAAATTCACATCGTTTAAAAAAGCATAAGTTTATAATTTAGCCAGATTCATTTTTGAATACTTCCAAAGAAGATTTTCCCAAAATTGGGCTATTGAGTATGTTTTCTGCTCATCAATGGTACAATGAATGAATTAGAATTCGTGTCTCAAAATGCCGCTTTTTATTTTAAAATATGTGAGCAATCTTTTTGATTTAAAATTTCTTTAATAAAAGCATTAAAGCATAAAATTCATCAATCCTGCAGCAATTAAGCAGGATTCTGATAAGAATTTACATAACTATATCCAACATTCCCTTTTAACTTTCAAGGTTAATTGATACTTGGTCGATTCTGAAAGGAATTATCCTGTTAGAATTTGCATTATGGGGGGGGGGCAATCAATTTTCGATTAGCAATGATTATAGTCTAGGATAATGATAAAATTGATTTAAATTTAAAATTCGTGCACTGGATATTTCTCTAATTAGATATTCGAAAAATAAAAATAAACTCCTACAATACCATTAAAATTATAAACAAAGTTTAAAGATTTGTATTTAAATTAAAAAATTACAATTAAAGCGTCCAGAAGAATCAAGTCGATGTAAAAAAAAGAAATGAAAGTATGAATTTCCATTCCATTTTTATATATAGCAAAGGTCTTTCAACTAAACAGTCTTTTTAAATTTTTTGAAAGAAACAATAAAAGCTTTTACTTTGAAAAAAACCTTTTAAGCTCAATCTTCGGATGCTATTATGTTATTTATTCTTTTTTAGGTTTTCATTATTAATGTATTCAAGAAAGAAGACAATTTAAATTGAAATAAATTGAGTTTTTTCTAATATATATAAATTAAAGTCAAAAATTTTATTTAATATACTTTCTCTAACTTTTATTTGATATGTACAATGTGAGAATGAGATATTAATCTAATCAGAATAATGTTCAAAAGTCTCAATAGATATTTTAAGCTCAGATATTTAGGTTTTTTGAGCAGTTGGATTGTAAATAAGTATTTGGCAAAAAATAAATAAACAATTCATAAATAAAAATTCAGAGTTGTTTAATTTATTGGCATTTGTCACAAATAACAATATGAGAAAAATTCAAAAATTTTAATTTGATTTTATAATATTTTTGGTAAGTATTTATCAGCCATTGCTTTCAACTTTTTGAAAATAAATCTTCGTGATATAAAATTTTTATTTACTATAAACCAATTTTATTTTCAAACATTTTAAAATGCAAATAAGTGTAATAATATAATATTTATTTTAAATTAAAGATACTATTTTCTTGTTTTAAATTTTTAATTAATTGCAATTCAGTGTACAGTGTTGTAACTCTTAATAAGTCAATCCAATTATAATTAAATGTGACACTTTTTTTACAACCAATGGCAATATTATCTTTGATATCATTTAATTATGATTTTTTTAAAAACTAAAATAGAATAAAATTTTTTTGGTATTAATAATATCATAACTTGTAAATATATGATTATTTAGTTTAAATGTTATTTCAAATTTAAAAAAAATATATTTTAAAAAATTTTTTTTTTTATTTTGTGTAATTACATATCTTAAAGTTAAATCAAAACAAAAATTGTGTACAAAATTTATTACCAATTTTTTTTGTAATTTTTTAAATTATTAAAAATTTGATTATTTTTAACATATTTTTATAAATAAAAATTTACAATTTACGTAAATATAACTTAACTACTTTGTATCTATAATTAATTACTTATAAATACACTGAAATAAAACAATTATGTTCGCAAATGGAAATTTCTATTCATAATGTTTTAAGCTTTTTAATAAGCCTAATATTATAATATATATAATTGTATCTCTTTATTTTTTATGTAATTTGAAAAAAATAAATAAGTATTATCTTATTTAAATCCAAAAAACTTTAATATAAGATTATATTATTATTATTTAATTTTTTTAATGTATTTGTTAAAAAAATAACAAAGTATATTAGAACTTTTATCAAAGAGCAAAATTTTATTTAGTTTGAATTTTTGCTTTAATAAAACAATTACAGATATAATATATAAATAAAAAGTATTGAAAAATAAATTTATACAGTAAGTGAGAATATTTCAAATAAAAAAATTAACTATGTTATAGTAATTTTTTAACAAACTTATAAAGCAAAAAAAACCATATTATTATGTTTGTAAAAAATAAATAATAATATAAATAAAAAAAATTAATTGAATTAAGTTTTATTATATGTTTTCAATAAAATAAGTATCTGTTTTTTACTTAATCTTAAAATTATTATTTAACAAAAATTGACTAATCAATTAACATAAAATTATTTTTATAGTTTTTATTATAAATTAACATATAATATAATTTATATTTTATTACTTAATATTTATCCAAATTATTAATTATTTTTATTTAATATTAATCTAGCTTATCTAATAGACAAGTATAATTAAATGCAATATTTAAAGTATATAACATTCAAAAATATTTAAAAATTTAGCAAAATACTTAAAAATTTAATAAAATAACTTATAGTTCGCTAAAATATATATTTAATTTTCAAAATTTCATAAAAACATTGGCAAAAAAATAATTAAATTTTGAAATAAATTTGTAAATAAATATATATAAAAAGCTTTTTTCTTTGAAAAATATATTAAGATTAATTAATTATTAAAAATTAATATTATTTACTGTTTTAAAATTTATTATTTAAACTTATATTTTGAAATTAATTAGCTATTAATTTTAAAAAACAAATTTATTATTTTATTAAAGAGTTTACAATCAAAATTTTCTGTAAAAAAGTTGACTTTTATTACAAAGTAATTACATTTAAGTTTATCGGTATATAATTGATTATTTTATTATAAATTCAATATTTTACAAATTCAAATTATAGAAAGATATTTTAAAAATAAATATATTATCAAAGATTTTATAGTTTTTATTAGCAACAAAATTATTATCAACAATATTTAGAAAACTGTACTAAAACTTTTAATAACAGCATATTTTAATTTAAATTTGATATTTTTAATAATATTTTATTTTGTTTAGTTAAATGATTTAAAATAATTTTTTGTTTTAATAAACAATAAAGCCTTTAGTTATATTGTAAAAGCAAATTTTAAGTTAAAAAATTTCATATAAATACCAAAAAGACATTTTTTTTAATATTCAAAATAAGTAAATTTTTAAAAATTTTAGTTTGATTACAAGTTGTAAAAATTGTACTAAAGAAAATATGACTTTTTATTATAATTATTTTATAAACATTAAAAATGAATTTTTATTTATAAAGTAATTTAAAGTTTAATTATTTCAAAAAATTAACCTATATAAAATTTGATATTTTTTTTGTTTAAATTTATATTAAAAGTTTGCAAATTCAAAAAACCAATAAACTGTTCAAAATACTATTACTTACAAGAAATTTAACATTATAATTTTTTTTAAAAAAATACATACTATATTCTTTTTAACCTTTAATAAATATTTTAAGTAAATCAAATATTAATATTAAAAATTCAGGCAAAATATTAAGTAATTTTTTAATATATTTAGTAGTTCAATAAAGTATTTTGTAATTTACCAAAATAAATATTCATTTAATATATTTTAAATATAAAATATATTAATTATAGTGTTTATTATATTTATTTCAATATATTAAAATAAATTTTATTAATCAATAAATTTATTATTAAAATATTTTTACAACTTTTACATAGTATAAAAAAAATTATAATTGTTTAACAATATTTCATCTTTAGATCTAATAATTCTTCAATTTTATAATATTCAGAGTCATAATAAAGTTTATTTTCAAAAAGTAAATCTAATTTAAGTTTGAATAATCGGACAGGTCAAATAAATGAAAGTTAAATCGTTATAAAAAATTTTTCTATTAAATTTAATTCAACTTTATTTAAAAATAATTTTTTATAATTTTTATTTTGACTTTAAGATTTTAAATTAATTATAATTTCTAATTTCTTAATAAATTCATTCATCCTTAATGTTTTGTTTGCTTGTTTCTTTATTATTGAAACCAACTCAAATTTTGTTTCAAAAAATTAAAACTCATTAAAATCAAATATTAACATACTATTACAATAATATCAGAAAAATTTTAATTATTTATTAAAAAACAGAATAAATCAAAATATTAATACAATAATTAAGTCAAAATTAAAATTAATGAAGCCAAACAGAAAACCAAATAAAAAATAAAAAATAGATGTAAACATAATTTTGAAATAAAAAATTGTCTTCACAAAAATTTGGAGGCTGTTAAAAACAAAATTTTAGAGTTAACAAAAAAACAAAGATCAAAATTGTTGAAGATATATATCAAAAGATATTATTTCCAATTTATATTTATATTTATTATTCTTTTAATTTTGGAATTTTAAATTAAGTATTTAAATACATGTATTTTTTATAAACTTTTGCAAAAATTATGCTATATTATTTTTAGTTTTTTGTGTTCTAAGTAAATCTAATTGTTAATTTTTTATAACATATAATATTAAACTAGTTCTTGTTTAAAAACAAATACTTAATAACTTTTTTAATCAAAATTATAAAATTGATACAATTAACCATTAATTTAATACTATACATTTTTTTTAATTTTTTAATTTATAAAATAATTTCCTATATTATATTTACTTTGTAGTTTAAACAGTTTTAATATATAACTTTTTTGTTATTTATTCTGTTTAAAATTACTATAAAAAAATTAAATACCAAAAAACACAATAGTGACAATATTAAAATTATAAATAAATTTAAAAGAATAAATGTTAAAGCCAAGTTTTAAGCCAAAATTTTGTGAACAACACCATTTTAATGACATATTATTATGTAGTAGCTTAAAATAGATTGGATAAAACCATTAAGCTTTTTGTTATTAATCAAAAAATCAAAAGTAAATTTAAATATCAATAAAATTATATTACTGTTGTTAAGTTTGATAAATTCTATAGGTATTTAAAAATAATGCTTTTAACAAAAAGATTAAATATTACTTTGTTGTTAATCTCATAAAGCCAAATTAGAAAAGCAAAAAAAAATAATTTTAATTTATATTCAGTAATTATACTTTTATTTATATAGACTGTTTAAAATATCTCTATTGTATATTCTGGCTAAGAAACTTTTTAGTATTGAAAAAACAGGAATAATAACAAAAAGAATGTAAAAACCACCAAAAAAGAAGGTTTAACTGCTGTAAAAAAAAGTTATTTAAGAATAAAATGGTCAAAAAAAACCTTAGGGCTAAAGACTTGAAACTAAAAGATGTCAAAAAAAACTTTTATGCAGTAATAGTAGTAATAGCGCAAAAGAAAATAAAACATTAATATAATGTTGTAAAGATGAAAAAGAACATAAGTACGCTAAAAGCAACTAAAAAAGTAAGAAAAAATTTGGTTTAAATAAGAATTATAATAACAAAGACCAGAAAATTATTTATGTTTGATATTAATTACTTTGTTGTTAAAAGAATACAGCTATTTTGAAAATAATAAAAATAAGGAAGTTATTTAGTAAAATTAATAGATTTGGGAAAAGAACCATTATTCTTTTGAAGTTCAAAAATATTATAAAAGCAGTGTTTATTTTTAAAGCTATTAAGTCACATACAATTAAATTAACTAAGAAAACGAATTATAAGTAAACAGTAAAATTAAATTAGACCATCGGAGATATAACAAAGAAGTGATTGTCAAAAAAAATTCTATTAAATACATTTCATATGATTATAGAAGTTATTGTATCCAAGTTTTGGTAAAATGAAAAAAATTAAAATACAGCTTATTAAATTTTAGGGAAAACTATTATAGAATATGCCAAAGTTGAATAACCTCATTAATTGCTAAAGAGTTGTCTTTTTTTTATTACATAATAATATTATGTAAGTTGTCAAAACTGTTGAAAACAAAACATAAAATAATCAAAATAGATATAAGGTATTGTTAATTAATTTGTCTAATGATATAATATTACATAATTTATAAAATTATATTAAAAAAATGGAAGCAAAAACTTGTATGCTTCGTCGAAATTTAACCACTATGCTAAGAAAATATTTGCGAAAGTTATTTTTTGGCATGAAAAGAATTAAAAAAAAGCAACGTTTAAAAAAATCAGTGTTTTCTAAATTTTTATATTACTAAACAGCATGAAAATAGTTAATGTTTTTTTGGTCTTTTAGATTTGATTAAAAAGCCCAAACTCTTTAAAAATGGAAAAAGGTTAATTCAATTTTAGAAAACTTTACGCAAAAAAAGAATAAAGTTCATGTTATTTAGTAAAAAAAAAACTTGAACTTAATAGTTAATGGTGAGATGCTTAATTTTGGTACTACTAATAATAATAATAAAAAAATGCAAAAAATGAAAAATGGTTGATAATATGAAAGTAAGATTTATTTATTTAAAATAAAAATGTTGTTAAAATAACAGACCAAGTAAAAAGGTTTGTAAGTAAAAAATGATATTTTTAATAAAAAATTACTGAATGCATAAACCACATATGTTGAAAAAATGAAAATTTATTTTCAATTAAAAGTATAATATTGTAATAAATGCCAAAATAAAAGACTAAATATTAATAAAAACAGAATATAAAAAAAGAAATACAAACTTAAAAGAAATAGTAGCTCAAATTAAAACCAGAGTAAATTTTAAGAGAAAAAAAGTGAATTACTAAATAAAAATTAATTTATAGCCAATTATATATAAAAAATTATCACTTGTAATATAAAAAGAATAAAAAATTCAGCAAAACAAACAAATATGCTAAAATAATACAATAAAAAGGAAACATATAATTATCATAATTAAATAAAGATTTTATGAAAATGAAAGTAACAATAATACTTAATATTGGCTTAGCCAAACATATTAGTCGAGTTAGAAAAATATTTAATAAACTTCTAAATATTAAACTGCTTTCAAAAACAAGATAAACAAATTAACTATAAGAATATACACAAAAACATTAATAAAAAACAAAATAAATCAAGCATTATTTGGTAATAAATTTATTTTTAAGACTAATAAAAAATATACATATATTGTTATTGATAGCAATTTCAATAAAAAAGAAAAAACAAAAAAATTAATTAACATTGGTTACTTAAAAAGAATAAACATGTTTAATTGTTTATAAAACAGAAATTAAACACAAGACTGAACTTAAAATAATTTAAAAGGAGTTAAAAATCCTATAAATTATATTTTTTTTTAACAAAAAGTTGTTTAATTCAATGTTAAAAGTTAAAAATATAAACATATTTAATTTTTTTAATACTGATTATAGAATAGTTTATACAAAAAATAAAATAAATTGCTTAATAAATTATCAATTAAAATTGGCACATAAAAAGCAAATAAAAATGGATAAAAATTTAATTTTAAAAAAGCTAATTAATTATTGTAAAATAATTTTAGAAAAAAATAGTGGTTGGGCTGCACTCGTTAAATGATAATAAAAACAATAATAAATAAATAATAAAATATATACTACAGATAAAGATTATACTATAAGATATATTTGAAAAATTTATTTTAAAAAATTGCTTTAATTTATTTAATTCACAAAAAAAATTATATTTAAATTCGAAAAAATTATAAACAAAGTTGATAAAATTATAATAAATTGTATTGAACAAAAAAGCATATTTAGAATTCTGTTTTTGGAATAAATTTATTAATACAAAGTGTTTTAAAAATACATTAAAAAACATATTTTACAAAATAACAAATAAAATAGAACTTAATAAATTGTTTAAGCTTTTTAAATAATAAGACAATATAACTATAAAAGATATTTAATAAGATATAAAAAGTTACTAATTTCAAAATTATTGTTATTAATCTTTTTAAGAAAAATAAAAAAATAGTTCATAATTGTTAAAAAAACAATATTGTTATAATTAATTTATGTCTGACTTAATAATTTTTAAAATCAATATGAAATAAATGTTTTTTCAATTATGTCTTTATTTAGTGAATTACAAAAACAAACCAAGCACTTTTTAGGCTAATTTTAACAATACAAATTAAAAAAAGAAAAAAAAAAGATGTAAATACCAATAAATAATATTCAGATATTTAAAAATAAGCAATATAAAAAAAATTGGATAGTGTTTTTTTTATAGCTAAAGTATTCATTGTTTATATAATTACTAAAAAAAATTAATAACCAGATTAATAATTAATCAATTACTAAGTTAATAATCAGATTAATAATTAAATTAACAATTAAGTTAATAATTACTTTTCAAAAACAAAGCAGCTAATTATCTGTGGTTGGAAGACGTTTAGATGAGGTTTGAGTAGTTGAAAAAAATTGGTGTAAAGAAAATACTCGTGGTTTTTTTAGGCAGCGTTGAGATGATTAAGGCATCAGGGATTGTGTTGGTATTAGGAGCCAATGACGATGATGATGTTGATGTTGATATTAATGTTAATGTTACAAACGGTGCAAGATATTTTGATGTATTTTGAGCTTTCACAAAATATAGAATTACAAATAAAATGGATATATATAAAGAATTAGGATTGATAATATGCTTAATAGAAACTCAAGTGAATTAGTCCTGGAAGGTACTCTTTAAAAATTAGTATTCTTAGTGATGCCAAGAGACTATATATTATGTAAAATCAGTTTTGAAACCTTTTAATTCTATTAAATAATTTAAAAAAAATAAGGATAGCAAAATGTCAAGTACTTGAAAAAAAATATTCAGTCTTAATTTTTTAAAAATAACAAATCTTGTATAAAACATAATGAAATAAATTTTTAAAAGAGATTTTTGATTAAAAAAATAAATAAGAATTAAATAATATTTGGATTAAATTAAAAATAATAGTATAAAAACAGTAATAATAAAATAATTGATTTTATAACAAAAAAATATTAATTCATTTTAAGTAGTTTCTATCATTTTAAATTTTGAATTTAAAATTATAATTCTTGAAAAATTTTATTTTTTAATTAAATTATAAATATATATAAATCTTGTATTTATGAATGTAATTAAATTTAATCAAAAATTGTATTAATTTTTTTATATATGAATTTTAAATTAAATTAATTATTAATTCAAAGTTGAACATCAAAATGTGATTTAAATTTATTTGTTTTTAAAAGTAAAATTATTAATTATATTAAACTATTTTAAAAATCAAACCCTAATATTTCAACATATTTAATTATTTATCTTTAATAACTATTTTGTATCAAAGATATTAATGCTAGTTTTTAACATTATTCACTTAGCCATTTCCAACCTGTCTTTTACAATTTCATTCAAATTATAATTATTATAATTATAATTATTATTATTATTATTATTCCCATTACCATTACCATTACCACAATAATCCAATACTAATTTGTAAATACGATGACGATAAGTTTGTTTCTTTTCAACAAACGAATAATAGTTTACAGCACGACCATCCAAGCAGATATGTTGTTCGTGACGTATTTCAATTTCATTTGACAGACAATTATGTGGCTGGAACGAGATAGGAAACGATAATCGACGCCTGAATAAAATATTCAAAGGCATTCCGAAAAAAAAAAAGAGTTCAAATTTTGGTTATCCAAGCAAGAATGACCTCAATGGAGTTGCAAAAGAAGTAAAGGCTTTCAAATAAGAAAGAGACTAAAAATTTTTAATGTCAATAAAGAATTTTGTTTAAAATTAGAATACTTTTAAAGAAAAATGATTTTTGTTTTTGAGAAAGCTTTACCTTAATAGTTGAAAAAAAATCGATTTAATTCATCAACTCTAAATTATGACAAGAGTTACCTTCTAATCTCTTATTCATCTATACATTTTTATACTTTTTTTTTGTCTCGAAAATAAAATAAAAAAAAGATATTAGCCTTTGTATGCATGTATTTTATATATTATATATTTCGTTTTGCTTTCATAATTAAAGATTTGAAAGCATCTGCATTTCAGTTCACTATTTACTATTATTGAATTCGGATACAATATTGTTAGGGAGACAAAAAGGAAGGGGTAACAATGGTACCTATACAAAAAAAAAACTATGTAAGAATTGAAGATGCGTCATATTGAAAGCATGCATAGATTAATTTGAATATTTAATTTTTTTTTTAATAATTTGTCTACTTTTTACATATATTCATGATATTTGATCCATTTACAGTGAAAACAAAAGAAAACTTTATCTTGACTTGTTTAATTTTTTGTTGTTTATGTTTGGTCAATCTGGAAATCATTAAAGAAGAATTAGGATTTTTTGTTTAAGTTTAAATTTTCTAAAAGGAAAAGTATAGATCATGTAAAAGTAGAAATTGAAAATTTTTTTTTCTCGAAATTATTTTACGTAATTGTGTAATATACATTGTAAATTGATTCCATTAATAGATGAGTTGAAAGTCTCCTGAGAAGGTTTTATAGAAATTAAAGCTTGTTTATTTTAAGCTTGAAAAGTCTGCACATTAAGTAATAAGTTTACTAAAAAATTTTAATTCGGAGATTAATCAAATTCCGTGTCTCCAATCAATAATTGAATGGATAATGAATGTAAAAATTAAAAAATGCATGAATGAAATTTTTTTTAAATTTCAAATTCGTTGGTTCGCATTTTTTGTTCATCATCAATTTTCCCTCTTTTTTTTTTTTTTAACTTTAATTTCTTCCCCGCCTCGTACAAACGTAGAATAAAATTTTTTTTGCTATAAATAATATTATTTATTACCTTAGAAAGTTCTTTTGTAAACATTAAATATTTTTAAGGAACTTGTTTTTAGCGAGGGGGAGATAAATTTTGATTTGATTGAAAGAAAACCATAGAAAGAATTTTTTTAATTAAATCATAAATACTGGGTGTTACGAATTTTTTGTTAAAATGTATTCTATTCCATATACATAGTTTGTCAATTTTCTTGAATTGGTAATATTGAAAATTATCAAATCTATCTTTTCATTTGAATTTTCAACAAAAAATACATAGTAAACAAAGAATGTTAGTTTAGATTTTATTTTCGCAAGAAAAAGAAAAAAAAAACTAGATTGAGGTATTAATCTTTAGGAGCGTTCATCAGAATGAACCTGAATTTTGAAATCCTTTAGTGTTAAGATTATTTGGAAAATATGATGTATAAGAACAAAAGATAATTAATATAAAAAATATTTGTTCAAAAATAGTAATATGAATGCGATATACATGTATAGCGTCTAATAAAAAGGGAATTACTATTTTATAAAGATAAGAAGGATAGATGTGTATAAAGCATTTCTTTGCTGAATTGAATACAAAAAAAAATTAAAATTTCTATTGATTTAGATTTAACAAGTTTCATAATCATTTTTTTTATAAAAGGGAATGTATCAAATCAACATATATACTTGAGATAATAATAAAATAAAATATTTAAAATTTTTTGAAACAGCCTTTTCAGCTGCAACAGACACACTGTCCAAAATTGAGTTTATGTAACTTTAATCTTTCTCGATGGGTTGAAAAATTTTTTTTTTGCAAGAATTTAATTATAAAACGATGATAAGGAATTAGAGTTAATTTAAGAGCGTTTTAACCCCATATATTCATATCCAAAAGAGCCGAACTAAATAAAGTTATCAAGTAAGGAATCGTTTTCGCATTAATAAAACGTTTAAACTCTTTCTAGATTTTAGTTCCTGGCCATTTATAGATGGATGAAAGAAAGAAAGAAAGAAAGAAAGAAAGAAAGAAAGAAAGAAAGAAAGAAAGAAAAATAAAAAAAGATAAAACCCATTGTATTTATTAATATCCCTGTAAATTAAAACTTGTCCAGCAAGAAATTGTCTGATAAAAAAAGAAAACAATACATTTGATTGATTGATTGATTGATTGATTGATTGATTACATTTAAGGGTAGGTAGGTATTGAAAAAGATCTAAATATATGAAAATTGAGATATCGGATTAGAAAAATTATAGAAAGTAAATTTTTTGAAGAAATCTAGAAATCTTCCCCTTGATTTGATCTATTTCAGACTTATGAATAAAATTAAAAAAAGAAATTACGATATTGATTAATTTTAAAAGAGAAATAGAGTGATAGAGTTAGAAATAGTGATAGTGATAGTGATAGAGTGATAGTGATAGTGATAAAATTAGCCTAGCGGGGGTAGTAGTTTAATAAGATTTCAAAGATGGGTTTGATTAAAATTTTAAGAAAAGAAATATATGTACATCAATTTATTAACTATTCAAATTGAGTGTTTGGGATAAATTTACATGTGATTTTTGGGAGATAAAAAAAGATTTTTTGTATACAGTAATTACTATTTATATGTTTAATAATTTTAAGATTCAATGTTCAATGTTCAATGTTCAGTGTTCAGATAAAAGATATTATTCATTTTGATGATATGTTAAAAAAAAATGTTCAATATTTTCTCCAATAAATTGTTCCAAAAATCAATTGAATTATTCTTGCAACCTTTCCAACTTTTCCGAGCATATCGTTATACTGATCACGAAACCAATGGTAAACGTGAGTATGATAACTCTCGTGTGTTTCTACGAATGCATAATACTTCAACACGTGACCGTCTGAAGATATGTGCAGTTCACATTTGAGTTCTACATGAACTCTTCTTTTGAAGATATTACGAATGGGAGCCTTTGAATATTGGAAATGAGTTTGAGCCATTTAGAATTGAAATATATTAATTTTGATAAAGGTTGATTGATTGATTGATTGATTGAGTGAGTGAGTGAGTGAGTGAGTGAGTGAGTGAGTGAGTGAGTGAGTGAGTGAGTGAGTGAGTGAGCGATTGATAGAGCGATTGTTTGATTGTTTGATTGATTAAAAAATCTTTAAACGTCAGCTTCAAGTTATTTAGTTACCGAGATTTGCAAAAAGTCATAAACATGATTTTAAACGGAACGATCTAAAAGGGTTTTTTTTCTGAGCTTTTGAAAATTTTGACAACGACAAAATCAGTAAGCTCTTTGAAGATTTTAATAAAGGAAAAAAATTTTATCTGAAATCGAAATATATTTTTTTGTTGGAATAAGCCTACTCTTTTCCTTTTCCTTTGGCTTTTGGTTTTTGTAGGTTTGATATGTTTGAGATTTTCTAAAATTTTTACCTTTTCTAACGCAGGCTGCCATATTTATGATTTTCAGCTTACATTGGCTTTGTAGAATTTCTTTGTTCCCAAAAAAACCGAAATTAAATGTTTTTTTTTTGGGTTTTAGAAAACTAGAAAATTTTGAAACCCAAACAAAAAAAACAGTCAGTTTTGAAATCAATTGAAAACCTACAAGTTTTTTCAATGGGATAATAGAAAATGAGAGGTTATTAAAAAAATATTTACTTTTCTTAATAAGGTAAGGATTTTCCAATCTTATGTGACATGTTTCCAATATTATGTACATGTAATAAGAGTATAATGGTGTATGGAGACGTTCAAGTTACATGTTTATTTTTTATTATTATTGTTATTATTATTATTATTATTATTATTATTATTATTATTATTATTATATTTATTTTTTCAAATCCATTTAGTTAGTCGCCACAGATCAAGATCGACACAAACCATTTACATTTAATAGAGGTTTTTTTTATTTGGAAATCGGAGCTAATTTGAGTAATATTACAAATAATTGGCTTCTTTCAAAGGGAGTGGGAAACTTTTTATATCCATTTTATTTGGGTTTCATTTTATAATGAAAATTCGTAAAATGTCTTTCCTAAAAATTCTTGAAATTGGAATTTTTTTCTTTATTATAATATTTCATTAACTTAAAATGAAAATAAAGATTTTTTTTTTGAAACATACATATATACATACATACACACATACATATATACATACATACATACATACATCATACACACAAAAAAGTTATCACTTTCCTTTTTCGACCAAAATACTTGAAACTTTTGTTTTGAGATAAAATGATAATAAATGATAATAAATTAATAACAAAAATAAACATTAATATAAACTGATTTAGTGAATGAACAATAAACATTTTGTTTAATGAAGTTTTAAAACTTGTTCATGATCTTTGAACTTTTTTGATTTTTTCTAGACAAGACTTATAAAGTATTAAGGTTCATTTTGAACATAAAAATATCTCCATTGTTATCCATTCTTGTATTGATATTATTAGGCGTACCTTGATCGGAAGTCTCGTAAAGATTCTGGTTTCACAATTCTAAATATTTACTCAAACTAACCAACTAATTGATTAAGTAACTAACTATCTAACTAAATAGTTAACTGATTAACTAACTAATGGTATTGATTGTCTTTTAAAAGTCTTAAGCGTAGTAGAAGGGAGCATCTAAATTATTAACCATTTTAAATCTTAACAAGCATTGTGTGTCATTTTTACCAAAAATAACATTGTCATTTTGAAATCCTTGTTTATTCATTATAGCTTTAAATTGTGAAATTAATAATGAAAAAAGAATTTTATGATCATCTTTTGATGTTTTGGCATACAAAAAAGAGTTTTTTTAACCAATTTTTCACTAAATATTATTTGACCTGGGCTGGCGTTTGTAATCCCATGCCAACATAGGAAAACTATGAATAAAAATTGGCAATGAGCGATTATTTGTATTCAAAATTAAAAAATGGTTGAAATTTTTTTCACATGAAATGAATTCAAAAATTTTTGTAAACATTCTAAATATGAAACTTTTTTCTTTCTTCTTGGATAGCTTTTGGGAAAATTAATTTTTGAGAAAATGGTTAAATTAAAATAAAATTTTTTTTAAGGTAAAGATTTTTTTGCTAACTATTAGAAAACTATTCTATTGTTGAAAATTGAAAAAAAAACGAAAGTCGAAATGTGAGGCTTTTTTTTGTTGTTATTGTTATTGTTGTTGTTATTGTTGTTGTTATTGTTATTGTTGTTATTGTTGTTGTTGTTGTTGTTGTTGTTGTTGTTGTTATGGTTGTTGTTGTTGTAATAATAGTCTATTAAAAATAATTCCAAAAAATAATTCTTAATTTTACAAATTGATCATTCATTTATTCAAAATTAGAGAAATTGACTTTTTTGTCAAATTTTAATAAAAATCATTTTGGATTTTCTGTTTAGATCACTTGCTTTAAAATAACATTAACATTGCAACAAGAAAGTAGGTGAATGTACAAGAATGTTTAATGAGAAAATTAAAAAAATCCTGTTAGATTGTTTTCAATAATGACTGAACTTACTTTACTTACTTACTTACTCACTCACTCAGCAATAACACCAATAAACTTCATTAAGTATTAACAACTCTCAACGTATAATTCTAAAAGTTAACCTAGTACTTATTAGTAACAAGAAGTTTTTGTATTGAACGAATTCCCAAGTCTTGGCTTAATTATCTCAACATTATTGAATATAACCTTGAAAAGAAATCTTTTGTAGATCAATTCCAAATAATTTTGTTTTTCAAGCATTCTAGAAAATTAAATTTTAATTAAAATTACGATTATTATGATTTGCACTCATTTAAGTTTCATTTGAAAATCCCAACACGAGACTTCTTAATTTCGGACAGTAGCTTCTAAATCATTTTAAGCTCATCAAACATTCTTTTACAGTGATATTAAAAAAAAATTATCCATCTAAAATCTCTTAAAAGATTTCCGAGTGTGAGAAAATGATAAATCTTTTTTAGAATGGTACCTCAGACCAAATTATCAAAAATTTCAAAAGTTTTGATAATTTATGATTTCCCAAACAAAATGGCTTTTGATACGCATATTTGATCATCTGTCTATCTCTCTTAGCTACATAACGTTCTAAAATGTGATATAATGTCAGTTCTTTAAAATTTATTGCCGTTTCAACATTATTGCCATTGAAGATTATGAAAACAATATTAATAATAGAATTGGGAGTTATTGGTTTCAGATATGAAAAAATTAATTTTGATTAAATCCCATTGCTTTTAAGTTTAACCTTTTGTTTTGTACATAAAGGGTTATTCCTATACTAACTAACTAACTAACCTTTTTTTTTCAATGGAGTTAAGCCAAATGATAAACTTTAAATTTTTTTTAATTTATCTGAATAAATCAAATTGAATATATATTAAACCTCACAAAGTAATATTGTTACAAAAAAAGATTATAAGTCGTTAAATAGTTTTTTTAAAAATTTTATTTATTTATTTAATCATTTAATAAAAATTTTTCATGATATTTTCTATTTCAGGTTAATCAATGGCATCATTTATTTTCATTCTTACATCATTATAATTATCATTATTATTATTTTTATCATTATCATTATTATTATTATTATTATTATTATTTAAATTTTCTTCTAAAAAAAGATAAATTTTCAAAAGAAATAAATTTTGTTTATTTAAAACCAACAAATAAAGATGTACAAAAGCATTAAAAAAAACAAATTACCAACTTTCATACAAAGCTAATAACAAATATGTAAACCAGTCTATAATTGAAAAACTAGAACTTGGGAATTACAAAAAAAAAAAGAGAAGCTATTTTTATATTTTAACCTTGGTTTTGAATTATTATTATTATTATTATTATTATTATTATTATTATTATTATATTGTTGTTGTTGTTGTTGTTGTTTTTGTTTTTTCTTCAAATTATAAACTTGTATTTCAATATACTGTAGCATTTTATAAAATTTCTATTTACAACAATCAAATGTTTTTAAAATAAAAATATCTTTTTTTAAAAAAAGCTATTTTGTTATTTTAAACTTTTTAATAGAATCAAAGATTAAGAATAAATTCAAACGAGTTTTAAAAATTCAGAAAATATTTATAGATTACATAAATTTATTTTACTTTTTTAATTAATATCAAGAAAATTTATTTAAATCACCTTTGATGTCGTAGAACAAATTGAAACAGAATCTCAATACAAAACACATTTTTTTTCCTCGAAATTTACCTTTTAGTTTTATTACAGAACTGACCATCATCTTATAATTTCCTACTTTTATCACAAAATTCTTTAAATGCAAGATGTTACTTTTTCTTCATAAAGGCTTATTTTGTTCCTTTTTCAATTTACTTCAAATTTTACCGGCAGATTTTGAAATTACCGTAAAACAAATATGATCTTTAGGAACTAAAGATCTTAACGCGCACAAGAATCTCCTTTCGTCATAAAACCTATCGCTCAGATGTTTGAAAAAAAACTCGATAACCATCTGAAATCGTCCATTGTAATTTTTAGTTCTATAAACTTTTCATCTTAAAATATCAAAATAAAAAATAGTATCAAATCACACGATCATTTATTGTAATTGGGGACATTATTAATCCGAAAATTTTGTTTCAAAAATATAGGCGTAGCCTCGATTGTGATGGATTGGTAAATATCGTAAAAATATTTGAAATTATGAAACAATCGCATGAAAATTATCAAAAGATTTTGCTTGAATTTTTTATAGTAAAGTTAAAACCTTGATGATTAAAAGCTAAACAATTGTTTAGAGGTTCTTAATCAAATTTCATTTTTTAATAAATCCTAATAAGAAT
The DNA here is from genome assembly GCA_016748015.1 of Geosiphon pyriformis. Lineage (NCBI taxonomy): Eukaryota > Fungi > Glomeromycota > Glomeromycetes > Archaeosporales > Geosiphonaceae > Geosiphon > Geosiphon pyriformis. The sequence goes on along the minus strand of JAAOMT010000723.1, from coordinate 92,220 downwards.
AGTTATTCTACTAAATAATTCCAATTTCACCAGAACATAGCTTCCATGGCGCAATTGGTTAGCGCGTTCGGCTGTTAACCGAAAGGATCCTGGTTCAAATCCAGGTGGAAGCGTTTTAATTTTTCTACAATGTTTTGTCTTTTCCGCTCCACTAATTTTCCTTAAACGATGAGACCATAGATAATCAAAAAAAATTTTAATGATCTTTGTTTCAATGAATAATTATTTGTTATTACACATCTGACTAAACTAGAAATGAATGTAAATAAACATGTGCCTTCATTAAAATACCCGAAAATGGAATAAACATTGTGTTTGTGAATGACCATTTATGAAAGATAAGCTAAAACGTTTTAGTTATCAAATCATCATCGTTTGAAAAAAAGATGACCATTAGAATGAAATTCACTCGTTTGCTACTTTTCATCATCATCATAACAAAAAGTATTCAGACATTTCCGGCAAGCCAGATTTGAACTAGCGACCTAGAGATTACAGGTTAACACTACAGTCTCCCGCTCTACCAACTGAGCTATTGCCGGGTTTTCTTATTTCTAAATTATTTTTATAGTATTTACTTTGTAGTTTTTGTTGAAACTTGAAAAATAAGCTCCGGAATGAGAAGCATATAGAACCATACATCTGTCAAAAATGGATCATCTTGATTTTTAACTAAAAAATATTTATTTGCTTGTTACTCTGACGACTCTGCAAAAATGTGGTACCTTGGATTTTATACAATTTCATCGATCAAGATTATTGAAATGCATATTGATCAGTAAAACTCGGGCTAGACATATATTGAATTGTTGAGTGAAGAGGCTTGTTTTCAAAACCTAAAAGTTCTTAATAACCCTACCCGAACTGAGGACCGGTACCTCGAGTCAGAATAGGGTTATTAACGCTTCCACCTGGATTTGAACCAGGATCCTTTCGGTTAACAGCCGAACGCGCTAACCAATTGCGCCATGGAAGCATTATTCTCTGAAACAAGATGGAATTTTTCTTAAATAAATAACTTTAAATTGACTCACGTATTTGATATATATGATCGTAGGTAATTCCCCATTTTTTTCATCAATTTTATCAACCTTTGATTGATCAAAACTTTATTGATTTCTAAATTTCATTTTAAATACCAATTTTAGCTAAACAAGTATGGGCTAAAAACTTTTATGTATTTTCAAATAATGAGGACTTTTGGTTTGAGTTCTTTTATATCCGATTTTTATATATTTAATGTATCTGAAGTTCAAGAAATTAAAGGAATTCTCTTTTCTTAGTAATTGTACACTTTTGATTAATAAGATTTTTACTTCCATCTGAAAATTTAACTATATCCTCTAAAAACCTTAAAGTAAGACATTTTCTCTGATTGAAGATTTTCTCAAATTTATGTTTTGTACATCAATAATTTCTTCGTTAAAGGAATCTTTTGATTCCCTTGAAAATAGGGCTAAAAGTTATAGCCAGAGCAGATTAATCGTTTGTTGAAGGAATTTTTAGAGATGAAACTAGTTCGTCCATCATTTTATATTAAAAGCGAAGGTTGCTTTAAATGGTCGTAAAACAAAATCGACAAGGTGTCGTCATTTGACAGATTTCTCATTTAGTCAAAAGTGAGTCCGCGAATGAATTGTTGATGATATTAAAACAAATTACATCTTGACTGTGGGGTGAAAGTTCAGGACATGACGCAATATTTTTTGTAGATTTTACTTTCACTGTTAGAAGCGGGGAAATTTTCTCACTTATCAATTCTTTTATTGTTTTTAATGAAATGATTCTCTCGAGTTTTCCCAATTTTAAAAATGAAATTTATAAAATGATAGCTCTTGCGCTTAACATCAGAGAATAGGGTTTGGGTTAGCTCCCGGACTTTACTATGTATTGATGAATTTAATTTTGATCTCTTTCGTAACAAACGTTAATTGTCAAAAATTCAAATTACCTCACAATATCATTGATCAATCATTTTTTATTTAATGCTCATTATTAAATTATTTAATTTTGATCTCTCTCTAATTAATCAGATCGAGGAGGCATCAATCACCTGAGATACACACAAAGTAGATTTTATCAATTGTCAAGACATTTGCTCATAATTTAAGAACTTATCTATTAGCTAATGAAGTGCCTGTGAAAGCTCTTTAAACAATTTCCTGCTTTCTTTTACAAAAAGTCTGGTTTGTTTTTTATAATTATAATTACTTAATGATTTTTTTAAAGAATATAAAAATCCCGTTTGTTTGTTTGTTTTCGAATTTAAATTTTTTTTGTTTTTTTGTCATGTAAAACTTTTGAATTTCAAGTTTCATCTTGGCACAATTTCAATAAAAATTTACAAAAGATTTAATATTAAACCTCATTCCTGAAACCCTAAAGATGAATCCACTCATTCTCACAATTTTTACCATCACTATTACCTTTCTCTTCATTTTTTCAGATATTACGTCCGCCGATCCCCTGAATTTCCTCCCCGTTTGGCCTGAATATAATCCGAGCTCAAGTGAAACAGTGCTAGACCAATCAACGATTGAAAATTTTTACACCGGAAATTCAAATACTAAGATTACACCTTCCACCATGACCACGGAAATTTCTACTTCCAAACCAACCTTAACCTTATTAAGTAATGATAGAAATCAGATGGATACTGAAACAGTCCAAGGCAAAACTAATAGTGGGAAAACGAATCAGGCAACCCTGATAACTACCACCGGTAATTCGTCAACTGTTTCCAGTACAGTTTCTAGTAGTGATACGAATATACAAACCTCGATCTCGACCACAAATAACAAACTCCCACCAACGATACCCAAGGGTCATGAAAATAAGACTGGGTCATTTAATTTAGAAAATGTTGCAAGCCAGGCGGATACTACAATCTTTCTGGTAACAATCATATTTGGCATTGGTTTCGGAATGGGATTTGTAATGATAAGTTGAGTTGAGGCCTTTAATTTTTTTGAGTAACAAAGAATATTTAGACATGATAGAATGCTGTTTTGTAACTTCACTTCTTTTATTTAGCGTTATTATTCCAAAAGATTTTGGTCATTTGTGAAAATAGCCACATATACCAGATATGTTCCCCAAAATTAAATATAAAACAATGAATATTCGTGATGGTATTTCAAATAGGAAATATGTCCAATTTTAAATTTGATTTTCAAAGTCATGATAACAATTTTAGAAGTTTGCCAAATAAATTATGATGATTTATTGATAAATTTGATTTAAAAAGCAATTTTTATAATAATTTATTATTTGCATTAACGAGTGTGACCCAACCACTACTTATTACAATACAGCCCAAAAGCTCTAAAATAAGTGTGTCTCATGCACTTTCTACGGGTAACCAGCCACCCGAGCCAGTCAAGGCCAAATATGTTGAATTTAAAGAAAGAGAACTTACCCAAAACAGCCATCTTTTTGCATAATTGCAATTAAATTATTACTACCAGGATCAAACCAGCCAACCATTTGGCATTCAAATTTGCATCAGACTTGAAAACCATTATCCTAGCAAAAAAAATTTTACTAACAATAGAACTATCATCAACATTTATATTATTATCAAATAGACCATCTACACTACACTTTATCTTAAGATTAATCATCTCTTTACTCAAGTCATCTACAATTCTGTCAAAAATGTCAATCTGCTTTTAATTGCAATAATTAAACCAATCAAAAAGTTAATAGACTTAATAATAGACCTAATTAGCAAAGCCAATTTTGTCAACTCAAATTCCAAAACAGCCAACTTAAAACTAACTATAAAATTAATAACAGCAATAAAAATCTAAAAAAGTAACAGCTTTGGCATATAATTTTGATTTAATAAATTGATTTTCAAAAATCTTAAAATTAATTATAGACTTAAACATAAAACCTTGAAAAATAAGATAAAGACATTTTGCATTTAAAAACCAAATAATCTAAATTTTAACACTTAAAACAGCATCAACAACCCAAAATTTTCCATTAAATATGACTTTTTCCTAAAATATTAGTTTTAACAATAGTTTTATCTAAGCTTTTCTAAAAATCAAAGATAACAATAAACATATTTTAAACATTAAAAAGAATTTGGAAATTAGAAAACAAGTATAATTATTTATTCGGAAAACTAATTTACTAATTTTAAAGATAGCATAATCAAAAAAATTTACCAACTTGGTTTTTTTAAAATAATAGCTTTTTTCTAATTAAAAAAAAATTCTAGTACTATTTTTTTTTATAAAAATTAATTAGTAAATTAAACTAATATTTAAAAACATATGAAACTTAAAATACACAATACTACATTATTATTAATCAGTAAACTTCAACTTAAAAAATTTTATTATCATTATTTAAAATAGTTTTTGAAAAAACATTATAAGAAACAATAGTAATAAAAACAAAAACAAACCCAAAAATTTTGCAATTTTCAGAATAATTAAAACAACCAAATATAAATTTTATATAAAAAAGCTTAATATTGTTTTTAATAATTTATTTTAATCTAATAAACCATGTAAAAATTAAAACACAATTTTAATATAAGCCAATTTTATTTTAACAGTTTTACTAAGCACTAAAGTAAATACTATATATTTAAAAAACCTTTAATGATTAATAAATATTTTTTAAATATTATCAAAACCAATAATATTATCAAAAAACCGTGTTTTAGTTTTTATTTAATTAGTTTAATTTTTAAGATTAAATGAGTTAATAAATTAATTAATTAAAGTTATATGTAAAAACATGACTTGTTTTGTTTTTAAAATTAACAATTATCAATCAAAATTCAAAATATTAAGCAATTCAACCATGTATTAATTGAAACTAATTTTAACAAATGTGTTATTATTACTATTATTCTAATAAAAAAAAAGACTATTTTTTACAACCAAATTTAAGTTGGGCATTATAATTTGTACAATTGTAATAAAGCTGGTAAAAACATAAAAAAAATTGAAAAAAAGCAATGTTTTATTTCTTATAAAAGAAAAAACAAATTTTAAATAAAATATAGACATCAAGAGAAATATATTATTTAATTATCTCAAAAAAATTGGTTGGTTTTTTGGTTTTTTTGGCTATTTAAAAATGATAAGAAAAGTTGTTAATAAAAATAATAGTTTTACTACTGGTTTGTTTTTAAGACTTTTTGTATTAATAATAATAATTACATTAAGTTTAATCTTAGTTGATTACTTAAAAAAAAAACTTATGCTTAAAACTAAAAATAATGTTTTAACAACAGTCTTTAACTGTTTTTGTGTTTTTATTTTTTAAGAAAAGTGTTTTAGAAAAATACTTCTATTTTTAAGAGAGCTTCCTAAATGTTAAAACTATTAAAACAATAGAAAAAAAAAGAAATGGGGTTTTTTTACTCTTTGCTCTGGTTGTGGTTATTAGAATATGAAAGAAAAAGACTTTTTTTTATAATTTAATTTAAATAAAATTTTTTATAAAAACAATTTATTTAAAATTAATTATTGAAACAATTTTTATTTATCTATTTTAAGTTAAAAAAAAATTTTGTTACAAATATAAAAATTGTTTTTATATTTTAATGTTTATATACATAATAATGTTGAAAATAATTATTTATTATTAAAACTTTAATTTAAACATAAATAATTATATAATTATATACTTTTATATAAATGGTTTGAAATATTTTATGATGAAAATTTTTGAAAATTCTCACGTAATGGTTGAGATTAATAACTATTTTAATGTTAATTTTAAATACTACTCGATCCTCAAATTCGGCTTTTGGCTATGACTATGGTTATCGTAATGAAAGCCTCACTTAATCCACGTTGAGATAAAACAAGCTTTCATGAAAGCCCCACGAGTGAACCTTATCTTATTTCCAAAGTAAGGCTTAGAAGAGATGCAAATAGTTTGGTCAAAATTTTCTATAAGAATAAATGGAGCCAACGTGCCATCTGTTTCATCTCAAAATTGAAAATTTCTAGTGGGGGTAAAAGGTAATCATTTCTTTGTCAGTTGTTCTTATTTGATGATGGAGTTCAGGCTCAAAGGATTTCAAATGAAAACACATTGCAATTTGGATCTCGTATTTTGCTATACTGTCGATCTCTTTTGAAAATATCCAAGACATAAGGTGCCTTTCCCAAATATCATATCTTACGACAACTGAAGTCCTTTTGTAAGGTTACATTTTTTTTTCAATGTGTTTTCAAGTTTTCTATTGACATTTTCAATGCTTTGCCGTCGTCCAATATCAAATACCTCTTTTAATGTGATATCATCAGATTCATTTTCTCTGTTCGGTTTAAGAGTAATTGTATCAAATGTTACTTTTCCTTTTTCCTTATAATTATTATTATTTTTGTACAGATAGTGTGGGCGAAGGTGTTTTTGTAATGTCCAATTTTTCATGTGTGTTTTTTATATCTTCAATTTTTCGTGCTATCTTATAGAGATGGGGAATTTTATCCATATGGCATTGGAAAGCCCGTACTATCTTCATTTTTCGTGTAGGTCTCTTTATGCCAAGCAAATATTTGATTAATTTTCCCTTTTTTTTTTTTGAAATTTTCGGTCTTGTGGTGTTTCAACAATTATCATTTTTCCAAGTTTAATGAGGTAAGAAAACACATTTTCTTGGATACAACCTGTTAACAAGTGTCGGTGTATGTCATGGCTGCGAGGCATATATTTTTCTTACTGAGGAGGTACGGAATGTTTATTAATGTGTATTATTTTAATTTTATCAAGATGAGGTGTGATTTCTTTTTTAAATTGTTCGAGAGTATGACCATTACCAGCGGCAACAAAGTGATTACTATCAAAGCATATAAAAACGAGATCACTTTTTAATTGTTCCAAAAAGTAGAGAAATATGAAATAGGTTGTACCCTAACTTTCTTGAACTAGAACTGTTTTCGAGATAGATATGTGACTAAGTTTTATTAAAGATTCTCTGGATACTTTCAACGTATGAGGAAATACTGTTGTCTTTATGATGCCCAAGGTGCATTATTACATATTTTGATACAGGGAGGTAATCATTGGAATACCGTATAATTTTCTGAAGTGCTATTTTTCGACCCATACCCAATTTCAAGTCCTATTGGTAGGTTTAATATAGGAGTAATATTGTTTTTATCAAGGGAATCCTGTAGTAGTTTTTCCTCATCAACTTTTGAAAGATTCCATAAATAATTCCAAGCAGGTGGCTCAAGTTTGAAGGGCCTCAAACACTGATGGAGAATTGCTTGGGCACATGTTCCAACAGGAGGCAACACGTCGGGCGTAGTTGCATTACTGTTTATATTGTATGTTCGAGCCTCCGCATGTTGGATTACGTTAGATTTTTGTTGACGGGTGAAATTTTTCCAATTTTACACACCGTATATGGCTTGAGTATGTTCTCCAAGTAATATAAAGTTATTATTACCTTCGATAAACTGAAAAGTTGTTATTATGGTTGATCCTTTGAAGTTTAGTGTTAATTGGACTCACCATTTGAATTCTTTCCCCGTGGCTATGAAAACATTATGGAACTGACTTTGATCTGTGGAAAAATTAAAAGCTATTTAGCAGTCATCTTTTCCATCTTTTATTTGGTTCAATATTTTTTCATTTATAACTTTGTCCTGGAATTTACATTTGAGAACCTATTTCCCAATTTATGAAATAGGGAAAACTTCCGTATGGAAATGACGTTTTATATTCCAAATGGTTTGGTTTTATAATTGTTGGAAATTGATAATAATTAGGAAAATCTAGTTTTAGATAAGAATCAGATCTCGGAAGATAGTCTTAAGGTATTTTTATTTAGGATATTTGAAACCTTTGTAAATCCGTGAAAAAAATATGTGGTCATCAAAAGAAGTTAATTAATAATACAGCATCGTGGACATCCTACATCGGTGGTAATGTTGCCATGATCAAATAAAAAGTTATTTTTTTTCATTGAAAAGCCTTAAGATTATTAATTAAAGTTTCTTTCCTACGGCATAAAGGAGGTTTTCTAATAGATTTTTGAGTTTTGCTACTATTCCCCAAGCCTTTTTGACCAATAGATTATAAAATCATTGACTGGGATTGTTCAAAGAGCGAAACAGGTTTTCATAAACAAAATAAAAAGGGGCTCTCTGTGATTTTACTTTCACAAATAAGGAAATAAAATACATATGTTTTCATCTGTGTAGAAAAATAAATTTAAAGGTAGGTTAAGCCTGGAGGCGCATCACACTCTCGATTTCTGAAATGTTTCCAGGAAGCAATATAAGAGTTTCCTTTTTGCTTGTTCAAATCAAAGGATCGAGCCTGTCACTCATTCCTCATAAGGAAGACTATGATGGAAATTCTCGCATAGTTTTTTAGTTGATGTTAAAGGTCACAGTTAACCCAAGATGATTGTTCAATATAGACCAAGTTTTTTAATAATACAGTTGTCTAAATTGATAGATTTTTTTGTAAAATCACATGAGATTTACATTGTTCTAAAAATTTTAAAGATCAAAAAAGAGCCAATAATTTATAAATAATGTAAATTCCAATAGGATAAATTAAGTTACTATCATATCAATATAAGCTTCAAATGTTTCTTTAGAACAAAATATAGGTATTTTTATATTAAAATCAATAATAATTATATTTGAATATATATTTTACAAAATTTAACCATAAATTATCCAAACAAATTTATTATATATATATTAAAAATTCAATAAATTTTTATAAAGTTTATACCAAGTTATTAATTTCAATTTTGTTTATTTATTTTTGTTTTTAAATAAAAAATTTTTTTTTATTTGTAATATTATACTTAATATAATTTTTAAATTTTAATAAAATAATTATAAATATTTATTATTGATTTTAAAATATTGTTTAATATATATTTAAATTATATTTATTAATAAATAAAATTTATAATAAAATTTATAATAAAAAATAAATTAATTAACCAAATTTAATTAAAAAATATGCATTAATTAAAAAATTAAAAAATTTATATTAGAAAATATATGAATAAAATAATATTAAAATTTTTCAAATTATATGAATTAACATAAATTTTTATTTATTTATTTATTTATTTATTTATTTATCTATAAGTATATAAATAATAATAAAAAATAAAAAACAAAATTATAATATATGTAAACTTTTTAGAAAATTATGTTAAAACATTAATATATAAAATATTATAAATTGGTTTAATGTTTTCACAAATAATTGATATTTAACAGAATTAATAAAAAAAAATATATTTTATATATATATTTAATAAAACATGATAATAAAAGAATTAAATATAATTGTGTTGAAATAATTTTTTTTATTTTCTTTTCATAAAGTAGTATATTTCAATACAATAATTATTAACAAATTTTAAATAATCTAAGTAAAAATAAAAATATACTGTAAATAAAATCAATTGATACAAAGAAATTAATAATTACATACAAATATAAGATCTCATGTTAAAGAAAATAATGGTTCTAATAATAATAATGAATTATCACTTACGCGTATAAGGTGTAATAATTACCTGATCAAAATTTCCCCAATCACCAAATGATCTGCAGCCCTGGCAGGAAGAACGTGGTGAACATCCCCAAACAAAAGCAGACAATCGAGTATCACTAAATAATCCACGAAAAAGGAAACTTACCCTGATATTCTTGACGGGTAAAACGCGGTAATATTGATGATATATAGTGTTCTGGGAATTGAACAATATTGACCCCGGTAAAAAAAGATAAACGCTTGGCTCTTTAAAGTTTACAAGGTATACAGTGGTTTTGATTTTCCGTATCATAATTTAAATTTCACGAGGCTATAAGCGAAAAGAGTAATAAAATTTATGGAAAAATTGACAAAACTTGGCTCGACAATTCTCACAGTTTATTCCCACATACATACATGCATCATCATCATCATCTACCTGTCAAACAAATTATTAACACGAGTTGTCGTTATTCCACCTTGTAATGAAGAGGCTTTTTTGGCACGAGACACCCGTAAGAAAATGAATATTATTACTAATGAGGCACCGCTTTAGCTAGGCACAGTCTGTTAAAAATCACAAGTTCAATTATTGTGTCGATTATTCATTAGTGATAACCAGTTTTACTGAATGAGTCCCTTGAGAGATTTTATTGATTTCTTCAGATCTTGGGATTTGAAAATTTATTCAAAGAACGAAACCTGGTCAACTTAAAATTTACTTGAAATTCAAATTCTAAACATCACAATTAAAATTACATATGCTACTAAAAATCAGACGAGCGACAAAAAGCATGATATTGTATCAAGCCTTTCACTAATACTACTATTTATGATCTATATTTACAAAATTGGGAGGGGAGAGGGGGGATTAAGTGTTAATAAGACAGAATGTATAAGAGAAGTTCAAAGATGAATCTTTTAGTCTAGTTATTATTAGTATTATTATTATTGCTGTTGTTGTTGTTGTTGTTATTGTTATTATTGTTGTTGTTGTTGTTGTTGTTGTTGTTGTTGTTGTTGTTGTTATTGTTATTGTTGTTATTATTGTTATTATTGTTATTATTATTATTATTATTATTATTATCATTATAATACTTTTTTTTGTAAAAAGGGAAAAATTTAAAATTTACAAAGAATTTTCACTGGAAAATATAAAGTAATTTAAGTTTTTAGAATAGAAGTAAAATATATTTTTATGGAACTAGAAATCGAGTATCTTCTCCACAACATCTTATCATTTCTTCATCATCATCATCATCATCATCGTCGTCGTTGTCATCGTTTTTGTTGTTGTTTTTACTTGTTGATTTTGATCCGAAACATGATGTATTGCATGAAATGAAATTTTTTAATGCCTATTTTGTAATAAAAAGTTTTGTATTAAATTTCAATTCTTATTCATTTAATTATATTCTATTAAAAAATAAAATTTTTGAAAACTCACATGACAAAATTTTTTCGTTCCACCATATATTTTCTTCCTCATTTTATCTTTAACGTTCGCTTTATTCTTTTCTTTTTTAACAAATAATCCTACGCTTCCATCAACTCTCCATACGATTACAATCTCATCATAAGATTTTTGTAAATCAATTTCGGAGTTAAGTTCAACGTATTTGCTTGGTGAGAAATACGGCTTATGTTGATGATACCATTGTCGTGTTGGCGAGGGCCAAACGAATTTCACAGCATCTTGTATTGGTAGCTGCGGTTTTGATGAATATGATTCTTTAAGTGATGAAGATGTAGTAGGTGTTGATGATGATGATGATGATGATGTTGATGATGTTGATCGTGATAATAAAGTAGATGATTTTGATGTAGTTGAAAATCGTGTTTGAGAAGGGGTCAAAGTTTTCGTTGAAGATATAGAAGTTCTTGGTGTTTGTGTTAATGGTTGTGATAACGTTTCTGGTAAAAAATTTTCTTTTCTTATATATTCTTGATATGTTTCTGAACTTAATTTTTGGTCAACGTCAATTTGACTTGTACGATTATTATTAAACAATTTTGTAAACAACATTTTTCAAATTATTTCTGTGTGAGTATCGCTTTTTTAATAAATGTCTTCTTTTTTTTATTTGGAAACTAAATAACGTTTGATGATGCCTTTTATTCTTGAATCTTTGTCAAAAAGAATTAAATTTTCAAATTTTCAAGTGAAAAGAAAAAGCCAGTTTTTAAGTAAAAAGGAATCACAGATTCATTCTCTTTATTCATCATGGTGGGTCGTAGGGCTTAGGACATTCTTATTTATTTTTTCGTTCCGGGGGGCTTTTCAGTCAAAGACCTACTAACACGATTTACATTAACAATAACAAAGTAGCCTATCTATTTGTAGTAGGTAACCAGGCTGGCTGTCGATTCACTACTTAATTCATCAATAATAATAAATAGCATTTATATAAATTATAATATAATATAATATAATAAAATATAATACAATATAATATAATATAATATAATACAATATACTATAATATAATATGATATAATATAAAAAATGATATAAATACACTAGATAGTGAAACAGAATATTTTTTACCATGTTAGTCGGGCACGGTGTTCCTTTCTGTATGTGTAATATCCCAACGATGTAATACTGCCAAAAGATAAACAAAAAAATGATTGACATTGGACAAGTTTAAAAACCATGGTAATGCAGGTATAATTATTTATTATTATTGTTATCAGAGCTTTGTAGCTTACTTTTTAGGTAAACAGTCTACAATGAATGAACCAAGGATTATTGTGTCATTTATTATTTGCCAGCCCAAAGTAAAGAAACAGCAAGGATATAGAAAATATTAACCCAGCATAGAAATTTTAGAGCCACAGTTCGTGTTAAATGTTTGTCCCAAAGATAAATTATTATACATTTATTTCCTGAAATTTTTAACGCCACATCATATATCACGAGTGAAAAAAAAAAATTTCTATTTTTGAGGTTTGTATTGTTGGGTTGGTTGGTTGGTTGGTTGGTTGGTTGGTTAGTTGATTATCTATTGTTGGTAAAACATTAGATATTAGCCTTGTTTTGACAGACACCAGCATTAAAATGTTTTAAAGTGTGGTGGCTTTAAAATTTTGATAATAGTTCAAAAGGTGGCACTGAAACAGCATCAGCAACATGAGAGAAACTAAGCAAATTTTTCTAATATCAATCTTTAGAATTGTTCTAGCGTAATAAAATGACTCAGACGCAAGGGATTTATTTTTACTTGGTTAAGGCTAATAGCATGTGAAGTTGAATTAACAGCCAGCCATGCTATACTAGAAATCATAAAATGTTTCGTATTACATATGTGATTTGAGAATCTAAACCTAAAACAAGATTGTACGTGAGACACATACCCATAAAGACAAAGAATTAGGTTCACACGATTCTTCTTTCGGATTTTGTTATACCATTTTTCGTTGACAGTTTTTTTCATTTTTAGAAAAGAGTTGCATTCTAGGCCGGAATGTTACTAAAATGATAATGATTTGCGTTGTTGATCAAGAGTTTTTATTGATAATGATTATTATGATGATGATTGATATTTCTAAATTAATTTTTAACTTTTTTCATCAATTTTTTTTTGAAACTACTACTGCATGAAAATTACTTGTTATTATTGTTGTTAAAGAACATTTATTATCATCGGAACACCGAACATCATTTTTCCATATGTCGACATGTTAATCAAACAATCGAGATTTCATATATTTGGAAATTTATTTTTTTCATTGTGTCTCCAGTATGGAACACAGTGAAAGTAACAGCACTGTAAAAAGTCCATCTATCCAACGAGAGATAAGTAGTTCAACAAAATTGACCTTTGATTTTTGCTGGATATGGACTTATGCAAGATAAAAGTCTCTTCATGTTTGGAAAGATCAACAATAATAAGTCTGTGGCAAAGAATCTAGACAATTACTAGTTTTGGAAAATATGTATAGAAATCTGGGGAAAGAAAATGCTTTGAGAACATGAAAAAGTTGAATGAGCCTCATATACGAGTATTATCTATTATAAGGAATGTTCTACTCTTTATTGTTTGATAAATATGTAAAAAGTCGAGAAATACGAGGTTCGATACTGGAAGTTAGATTTTAACTAGAATCTTTTCCTCTACTATGGAATTTTGAATTTTGAATTTTGAATATTGAGAGAATTTAACAAAAATTCAATAATTTTATTGTAAGTTTATTTTTAAATGTGAATGAAAAACGTTTCTTATCAGATAGATAATGTTTTAATAAAATAAACTTTCAATATAGAAATCCTTGAAATCTTGAATGTTTTAATTTTTAACTTCTCCTTTGGTAACTAATTTTCTTTCAAGCTAATCAAAATTACTTTACGCAGTAATAAACATTGTCTATATAAATAAAATTTGAAATTTGAGATAAAAAAGCGAAAAGCAGATTGCTTTGAATGAACTGATTGACCTATCTTTAATCTTATGATTCTATATAGTTCCAATAAATTTTTACCATAAATAAATTAAAAAATATGGTAGTCACACATAATCTTATCCAAATTACTTTTATGAATCAAATATGATCTTTGAGAACACACAATGAGAAATATATTTATCGGTACGTAATTTTTATATTGAAATTTATTAGATTTAAATTATTTTACCTATTGTTAATTGTTTTTTTCTAAATTTTTGTATTCAAGTATATTTTTAATAATAATAATACTATTATTATTATTTTTAATAATAATAACAATTAAGAAAAGTTTTATTATTCATTCTCACTATTTATTGCTATTAAATATATAAATTTTAATATAATTTAAATAAAATATCATTTAAAAAACACTTTAAATATTTTAAAAACTGATTTTTTTATTTATTTTATCATATATTTTTTTTAATCAAGATTTTGTTAAATAACATTACAAATTTTAATTTATCAAATCTTTTGTTATAAGTTTTGAATAGTGTTTATAATGTGTTAATTCATTTACTTTAAAAATATTAGATTTAATAATTTTTATATCACTTTTTAAAACAAAATCTTTTATTCTAACAGATTTTTAAAAAGAAAATTGCTATTATATATTTTAATTTGTAAAATAATTTATTATTATTTATTTATTTATTTATTTATTTATCGTTTTTCTTAAATATGTATCATAAATTTATTAAATATTTTAAATAAATTTTGTTTTTAAATTAATCGATTATATTTCAAAGAATTATTTGCAATTAATGTTATTAAAAACTAATTTTTAAAAAAGATTAATAAAAATAAATAAATTTTTGGTTTATATTTAATTTTTTTTATTACTTTAACAAAGTAAGATTCTTTTACTATTTATTTTTACCTATAATTTAAGTAACTATAAACGTTAATTATGCATTTTCAACATATAAACAGCCATTCAAATGTAATTTTATTTACTAAAAGTTTTATTTTATTATTTATTTTATTATTATCTAACAAACAAACAAACATATATCATACTTTTTTTCATTCTTCTTGTAAATATAATAGATAATTTGTGAATATTTGTGAAGTGTGAATTTTGTTTTTGGAGTCTGTTGTTTTTGTAAATAATCTCATAATTATTTAATAGAATTAAAATTGAGTAATTGTACTAATTATTTGAAAAGTAAATTAAAATGTTTTTATCTTATTCATGTCTTAATATCTTAAATAATATAAATTAAAGCATTATTTTGTAGAAAAAGATGTTTTGTTAATAATTAAATTCATATTAAATCCATAGCGATGAATGATTTTTTAATAATTTAATATATTCAAACTGATTTAATGTTTTTTAATTAAAATAAAAACGTAATTCAGTTTTACAAAAATATTTGAAAATTTATTATAATTTTTTGCTATTTGTAAATAAAAATTTCAATCTATTTTTATTATGATACAAAATAACAAAAATGTAAAATATTTCATGACTTTTTTTCAGATAATATATAAAGACAAAAAAAGTTTGACAATATTGCAGATGGTTAAAAATCTTTTAAATAATATTATAATTTAGAATTATGTTTAAAGACTTTTAATTTAAGCAAATTTAACTTTTTAATCTTAAAAAATATAAATTTATTAAAAACAAATCTTATTCACAAAAAGATTTAAATAAATTAGGTTGCTATTTTTTGGTCTGCTATAGTAAAAAAAAATTCGTTTAATATATATTTAAAAAATGAATTTTTTTGTCATTGTTTACAAGTTTGAATACAAATTATATTTGCAAGTTATTGTTTTATCAATAAATTTATATTAAAATATATTATTAATTCACTCACTATAATTTTTGGTTTAACTTAACAAAATATTTATCATTAATTTAAATAATATTAAATTTCTGGTTGAAAAATTATATTATTGCAATTTGGAATAACATTTTAATAATTTAAGAATTTTGAGATTTGAAAAAATATTTAATAATGACATTTATATTTGCTAAAAAGTTAATCAAGTATTTTTTACTGGTTAATGTACAAATAATATTTATTTATGATAAATAAAATATAAAATTTGTATTTTTTGAAGAGATTTTATTTTCAAAATAAAAGCACCAATATGTGAATTTTTATAATTTTTTTTTGAGAATGAAAATTTTTTTCTTTCTTAAGTTTAAAGTATATTTAATATTATCAAGAGCCACAAATTTATTTTAGAATTTTTTATAAAGCAGTGTTAATTTATTATGAAAAATTAATTATGAATTAATGTTTACAAAAAAAAAACTTTATGATTTAATGTAAGTAAAACAAGATTTTTTCATAAAAAATGGTTTGATAATTAATTTGCTCTGGTATAAATACTAATTGGTTTAAGAATAATCAAGAATAAAATAAAATATTCAAGCTCTAACAATTACTTTATTTAATTTTTCAATTATAAAACTATCGATCAATCCTTAATTTAGTGTATCACTAAGAATTTCTGGCGAAATGAACATTGTTAGAACCTTCACCTTCGGTAAAGAATTTTAAATCTAGAATTTCATTCGATTGTTTACTTCACAAATTTTTATTGATGAAAAAGTATAAATATTATATTTCGTCATTTTCACAATTTCTTTATCTACAATTGGGAACAAGGAAATGATGAACGAGTTTGCCAATGTTTAACGTATTTTTTTTTTGCCAGAATTATATGATATTGTTTTCTGATAATAAAAAACTACAATCCTCGTGAAATTGATGCATGGAAAAATAATCGATTATAAATCTCGATTAATGGCTCCTTAATATTTAAGATATAGATTAATTCCAACAAAAGTCCAGGAAAGCTTTATTCGAAATAAAGTGAAAATGGAGGTGATGAGAGATTTTTAAATTAATTTATTATCTTAGTTGCCTCTTGACTTTCTTCTTCATTTTTATTTATCGTTTGATTTTTTTATTTATCGTTTGCTTTTTTTCTTTCTCTGACTCAATTTTCTTTTTCATCAACACTTGTAAGGCAAATTAAAAAAAAAAATCAAACTTTACATGGCACCGCTTAAATTCACCATACTTGTCGTTTTTTTCTATTTACCACTTTTAACCCTCATATCCGGTAGTGGAGATTTGGGTAATCAATCTCCACAAGCGTTGTCACCAAATCCGAAATCACCTTCGAACCCTATTATCAAGATGCCATCTTTATCAAATGGATCAAATGAAGAACCACAACAATCATCTGTTAGTATTCCAAAAGAAAATGAGTCTCGAAATTCAGTCGACAATGAGCCGGCTTCTGTACCTAATCGATCAATTCAAAAAAAAATTCCTCCAAAATCAAACGATCAAAAATCTTTGGAAAATGAAAATAACTCGGGTCAACCATCACTTCCACCAAAGTCATCCCAAGTCTCAAAAGAACCTCCCAAAACCTCAGGACTTTCAAATGAACAACCAAACCATGGGGAAGTAAGTGTTCCCGATGTTCAAGATCTAGATAACGAGTTACCTTTGAAAAATCTACCAATTCAATCAGAACCATCTGAAAATCATGTGATCCCTAAAAAATCATCTAAAAAACCTCAATCACCACAGAAGCACCAACCTTCAGTTTCTATTGATGATAATGTTGATCAGATAACTTCAAATGAAAAGGATGATACCTCCGAGTCGATTCCCGAAATTTCTTCTGATTCGTTCGTTTCCAAAAGTCACATCACTTCTAAACCTTCAAAACAAGTACCAAAATCAACTTTAACTTATGACAATAGTAGAAGCCAGGAAAATCCAACTGACACTGCGACTAGTAATGAAACACTCTCCTCTTCATCACCGACCTCATCTGTGACAACAAATACGACTACTGATTCGAATACGTCACCGACGAAAACACGGTCCGAATCAGAAAACTCGACATCAATATCATCAACTTCATCAACACATAGTTCTAGCGGAGTTCCATCAGGTAGCGCAAAAAGGAGCGGTAGTTGGGGCGGCGTTTTAGGTTTGGTTGTTTTGGGAATTGTATGTGCAAGTAACAATATGAATTTCTAATCCCAAAGCTAAAATCAATGTAAACGAGTAGTGTTTTGAATTTGAATGATATAGCGTATCTAAATGAGGAAATAGATATTTTAGAAGGGTTAAATTAATTTTTTGGGCTTCTCATTTATAAAACAATTTGTCAGGCTTTGATGATATTTTAAATAAAATATATAATCATTATCAATCAACTGTCATTATTTTAAAGATTAATTATAAAAAAAATTTTTGTAATCTATCCCTCCAGACTCCTAAAAATTGTTCACTCCTTTAAGTTATTCAAAGAGTTGCCGATATTTTTATAAGATGTAAACCTCCCTAAAAATCTATGATCGTAAAAAAAAACTTCAAGCAAAGTATAGTAGCTCTTTAAAGACCAAGACTGTTCTAATTCTTTGGTCATTTTTAGTGAAAAATTTTGGATCCAATAAATAATTTGAAATTGATGACTTTAATTTCTTACTGATTAATCTATAATTCTAAATGAGTTTTTTCGCAGGTTAAATGAAAAAATCAATTGGAGAATATAAATTTCAAAAATTCCAATTTTTTTTATCCGTGAAACTAAATTTTTTTTCTATCATAATTATGTAATATATATGACAGATATAATTATTGACCTAAATAGGCGGTTTAAGATTGGATCATCCATTTTACTAAATATTTTTGAAGTTGCTAAACCGCCCAACTCCCCCAGATTGTATATTCTTTGATTCCGTCACACAAAATTAAATGTTTAAAGCCCATTCCAGGTCACACAGTTAACCATATTTGACCTGAAACTATTTTTTGTGGAACAGGAGCAGGTGACATTCCAATAACGCCCAATATTGAGTACCCATTTTGCTCAAAATTCTTGTAACATCATTAGTGAAATAATAATCAACATACTTTCTGCCATCCAAAAATAAAAAAAACTTTTTCATGTCTCAAAAACGAATAAAAGAGAATAATACTTTTGAATATTTGGATAATGAGCCCAAGAAAAATGGAATGCTTTCGAATGGACTAGATGATCCGCAGTTCTCATCGTCGTCTGGATTTACGACAAATTTTTTTGATGAGAAAGGGACTACCGAAGATAATAAAGATAAAATAATGAAAATGGATTCTCAAATGACTTTACAAGAATGGTTAAAACAGTTGAGCAATTCTGAATTGGATTATCAAGCTGTGAGAAATTTTTCTTTTATTAAAATAGCCTTTCCAGATTTTAGAGATATTTCATGAATTCTTTTCTTAATATACAAAAATTCTTAACTTTTAATTTTGATTTAACTTTTCAAAAGGTGGCAGATTCAGCAGCTGAAATTGCAAATGGGTTTGAACGATTTGCCAGGGCGTTATCCAGTATTCCAGCCTTAGAGTCACACAGCCTCTCTTCATCGGAAATAAAAAACAGTGAATCGGAAGATCAAGAAAATTCTTCTTATGATTCCGAATTCAATTCAAACCAAACTGAAAGTGATCAAGAAGATGAAGAATCAATTATTTTGAGCGCTCGGGAAGATGATGAAGATCAAGATAATAGCAATGAGCATAATGATTATGATTCTCCACAAAAATCAGGGATAGATAGTAGCAGCAATAGAAAAAGTACATCACCAGATTCATCATGGACACGATCTTCATCAGCATCTTCATCCTCAGAGAACTCATCTCACAACTCACCCGATTCCCAAAGCGACTTATCTTCCCCCTTTTCTGTTTCCGCCTCTTCTTCCTCAAAACGTGAATGGACCAAAGAACGTCGAATCGCTCTAAACGATGATTTCATTCGGTACTTTCGTCGTCGTGCTAAAATTATGCCATTTAGTCAATTACAATTATCCAGGGAGGTGGTAGATTTGGCTACTGAGGATATTGGGATCAATTTGCATAAAGTCATTTCAAACTATTTGAATCGACGTGCTATACCTATTCGACCACCTTTATTGGTCGCTATTGAGCGATGGATTGATGAAGAGAAAAGTGAACGAGGACGGATACATAGGCGGAGAAGATCCAGCCTTTGATTTTGGACTTTGTTATAAGTGAATAGGTTGAAAATCTTTATTTTTTTGAGGAATTTTTTTTTTTTTTGAGATTAAAAATATTTACGCTTGTAACTTTAAGAAAAAATTTCTGAAGTGGAATTTTTTTAAAAACTCAAGTGGAGTGAAATGACATATACTTCTCAGCATAAGGTGGTGGCTTATTATTATGTAAAATTGACTAAATGTCAAACCAAAATAACCAGTAAGATAATAGTTGAATGGAAATTAATTTTGCAAAAAAATATTTAAAAACCAGTCAAAAATTTTTAATTAAGTTAAATATGAATATTTTCCGTTGTGTAATTAAAATTTTGTGATTTTTCTTATTATAATATTTGTCGCATGCAGATCATCAAAAAAAAGAATCGGGAAATGACAAAATACCATTATACGATTCAAATATTTTATTGTTTTTTGAATTGAATTTTATTATACTAAATTTTACATGAAAATTATTAATATGATGTTGGAGCTATTTTAAGTAAAATGACATTTTTGTTTTATTTTATTTTTTTGTAATCATTAATGTTGTTTGAAAGAGATTGAAAAATTAGACCGTAAGTCAATGGTCTTATATTTCTGGCAGGGGCTTTCTTTTGAATATACAAATCCTTTTAGATTAAGATTTCGAGCCCAATAAGAGAGGATCTGTTGTATATTCGAACAAAAAATACGAGACAAGACCAGGAGCTCAAAGAAGAACTTTTTTAATTAGCGAATGGATGTATGGAAGTAAATCAAAGACAGAAAAGTTGGTGAGCGTCCTAGTCGAACTTTTTCTGTGCTTTCTGATAAGCCATAATGTACAGTTGTTCACTGACACGAAAAAAAAATGGAAAATTTCGAATATCTCGTCATTGAAGAATTGTACATAGCCAAGAGTAAATGTAGCTTTTATTTTTTGAATTTAAAAATCCAATATTTATCGTGTCCAGCTAATTATGACTAGATCAGTCAACGAACAAAAAAAGCTAAAGATGCTTTAACTATAAATAAAAATTTTTTTTTTTTTTTCAAGAATTTATTTCAATGCTTCAGATTTCACAAGAAAAACGCTCCCGAATGTATACATTGCGAGAAGAAGGATACTAAATTGCTGCATCAGAGCGGGTAGCCCTGACTTCGGTTCTAAACATCTGCAAAATAAAAAAGAAACCAAGATCGTCATCTTACAACAACTGTAAAGTTTGGTGGTTGCTCAATTATAGTTTGGGGTTGTATGATCACAGATGGAGTTTGTGAGCTCCAAAAAATTGATAGAAAAATGAATGCAGATGATTACGTCAATATATTGAATAAAAATATCTTAAATTTGGCTTTAGAAATAATGCTGTATAAAGATAATTTTTTTCCAGTAAGATAATAATCCGAAACACCCTCAAAAAACCGAAAATACGATTGCATTTTTCGATTGAAAATTTATGGAATGAAATAGATATGTGTATTGCGAAGACTCCCCGGTTCATTTTCCAATAGAAATGAGCTGTGGGGAAAAGTTGTAATCGATTTTTTTTAAAGATTAATCAATTCAATCCCAAAAAGGTGATAGAAGTAGAAAGGTTAAAATATAGTTCGTTAGTATTAGTTTGGCAATATGTAATGTGTTTTTTTTTAGGAGTTTCTAACATTTAATTAAGGAGAAACTCGTTTTTAAATATTGTTTCCAAATCGGTCACAATACCCTGAACCGGGTAAAAATTTAAAAAATATTCAAAAAATAGCGAAAATAAAAACTGCATATAATAATTTATATTATTTATTTAATCTTGGCTGTGTACAAATCATCAATGGTGAGATATCGGAATTTCTCTTTTTTTTCGTATTCAGCTTTTCAGTGAGCAATCGTATGGTAATCACCACAATTTCTTGAATAAAAAAAGATTCTTCAAATCTAGAAAAATTTATCTACTAATAAAAGCTGGTTATATGATTTAATTTTGTCAAACCTTCTTTTCCAGTTCATCTTTTACTCTTTTAAATAAGCTGCTTGTCACTGTTTCTACCGCTCTTGACGTGGTTCTAGAATTGAAAGGAAAATTGGGCATTGATTTAGTATGACGTATTTTATTGATGGCCTCAAAGATTGCTGTAAATAATGATTCAGATTTTTATAAAGGGAATCCTTTAAAGTCATCTAATTTGATAAAAAAAACGGTTAAAGAGAAGATAATTCTTGTTATTCTTTAGAATTTGGTTAAAGAGGTTGTACAATAAGATTCGATTTAAAAATTTGTGAGCTAATAATGGAGATTTCAATCAAATAATATAGAATTAAAAAAAGTTATTCAAACAAAAAGAGGTTCTTGCTTCGTGTCTATATTTTTAGGCAAATATGTTCTTTCGTACGAAGAATGAATCTCGCCTCCTATTGATCGGTTGAGAAATAGGTTGTTCATTTTTTAATCTGCATGAACAGAAACTGGGAAGTCTAGACTTCTTCATCAGCTTGCTCAAAATCCCTTTGTTTTATCCTTATGATTTCGTAACCATTTTAGCTCGAGAATTCCACCCGCAACAGAAGTTATTCTCAATTTCTTTCTTGAGAAGGGTGGAAATGCAATGGTTAAGATAGTAGGATTTTTCTATAGCTGCATAGAATTTCTTGACGGAAAAAGCATTAAAGATTGAAATAGTCAACAGCGATGTGGCAATTTCGAACGGGATATTACAAACAAAGGTTTATGCTTAGTGGAATCCTGGGAAAAAGCTCGAATGAGTTAAATCAGGCGAAGCAAGGGATGGGAGAATTTGCAAAGGAAAAATTGCAGAACTTTGGGAAAAGGTTTGGCCCCATTTATCCAAGACCACCGAAACAAAGGCAAAACTTGTATTCGCGTTTGATGAATCACGGTCTTTGCTACGGAGATTACCTTCGGAAGAAAATACACCGTTTATCCACACTCACCGAGCTCTACATTTTCTTCCTTCCGGAGTTTTTGCTATATTCGCTGACACCATTTCGAGCCTTTCTGACTTTGTGCCATTCAGCAACTTTTAATTCCTCGGCTCGATTATATTTACTTCAGAATAAATTTTTCCCGCCATTTTATTTTATTGCTATAAAGGTTACAAGAATTGTTCTCACTAGGACGACCTTTGTGGGGTGCGGCTTTGAACAGTGGTGCCTATATCAAAGACCTTTTGCAACTAGCAGAACAAAAACTCTTAGGAGGAGGTATAACCGTGGATAATTGGCTCGAAAACCCAAATTTCGCTTCTGCCCTTGCTGTTTTGTCTTCTCGCATCTCACTTGATGTCACAGTTGTAGTCTCGCATTGCTTCGCAACTAGTTTCCGGATTCATGAGTATATGCGTTCACGTTTCAGAGGATCGGTATCGACTATTGGGATTCTATTCGTCTGAACCAATACTTGCTGAGGCTGCAGGATCGCTTGTGCGAGACGAAAAAGTGTTCAAAATGTTACTCAGCTTTCTACTGGTTAAATTACACAAAGGATAAGTAAAACCTGGCTATCGTGGAGAGTTGGTCGCCCGTCTGCTTTTAATGATTTCCTTGGGACCACACTAATGAAAGAGAGAAATATCATCATCAACGTTATCACACTTCAAAAGCTTAGGGTATTTGAGAGAGTTCGTTTCACACTCAATTAGAGCGAAGGATTTTTCGATATCTCTTTTCTGACGGGAGAACTATGACAATAACATTAAAGACCTCCCTCACAAGTTGGTTGATGGTTTATCTACATTTACACACTTCATTCTGCTTACTTACATCCCAAACCAGACAGAATTGAGGACTTTATTCATTCGCTTCCCAACTGTGATATGTAAACGTTACCAAGCAGGAGTTGACTTGATACTTCCAGTTTTGTTGGATTGGGATGAATCTAGTCCTATATCACTTGAATCTATGTCTTACTTTCTAATTCAAATCAAGAATTGGGATCAGTTTTACGATGTTAATTGGCTTGCATCTGCCACAAGTAGACTCCCGGAGGAGTCCGTCTTCAAAGTTAAAATAGCAGGGAAAAAGCCCAATCCGTACATATCTCTATATCTTCAACTGGGTTCTCCAATACTAAAATTGCGATTGCTTCATATCAACAGCTTGCCAAGCTCAAATAAAAGATCGAAAAAGGGGAAACGACTTGAAGCATATGGGGAACAATATTGTTTATCTGCATTAGGGTTGGATAAATGGAATGATGATAATATTGACGTATTAAAGCAAATTTTATGTGCATGGCATGATGCTGTGAATCTGGCCATATAGGGAGAAATTAAATTACTATTACAATCAATGATGCCATTTATGTATCAAGAAAATAGATCTGAGGCCTGAAAACAATTATTTGAACAAAAATCATTACTTATGATGTAAAAATTTTAATTTTTTAAATAACAATAAACTTTTTTTATTGTTATTTCATTTTGTCAAGATAAATTCATAATTAAAAAGTGAAGCGAATAATTGTTTAAAAATATGAATTTTTTGAATTAATTTTTTAAAAATTTATTATTAATTTACTGGTTATATCATATAAAAATATTTTAAACTTTTTTTAATTACAAATTATTAATAATATTATTTTAAAAAACTAGATTAAAAACAAATATACAATTTTAAAATTTAATATTATTCTAAAAGTTATAATAAAATTAATATATTAAAAATTTAAAAGAATTTAATCAATTATTGGTATAATATTTATATATAAATATTTTTTTAAATAAATTTAAATTTTAGTAATGAAAATATTTTCAGAGTCATAATTTCAATACTTATTGAACAAATTTTAATTATTTTAATGTAATTTGATTTTATCTGTTCACAAAAAAATATTCTTTTATATAAAATTGAGCAAAATTATTGCGCTAATAGCGAGGCTAATCATAGAAATATTATCATAAGGATAAGTAATTAATAATAAATAAAGTAGTTAATAATAATAATAATAAATAATAATAATAATAATAATAAAAATAATAATATAAGCTATTTGATTTGATCAAGAAGGAAACTTCAAAAAAAATTTCATTAAATCTGTATTAGGAATTTTGAAATTTCCTCATTAAAAATAATAAAATTGCTATTCTAGAAAATTAAATATTTACATCTTCAATATTGAAGCGATTAAAAATGTTGATATTAGCAACAGACAGGAGAGTAAAAGAAGGCAGATTTGAAAAGTAAAAGGTTCGCTAAAAAGATAACACTGATTAAAAAAAATATATGAATCAATTATTTTTGTGGTTTAACCCCAATTAAATCTAACTACTAGAAAGAAGGAAAGAAGTATTAATAAATAAAATTTCATACTCAGTATCTATTTAAATAAAATCAATGAGATTAATGAATTATAAAAATATATTATTTTTTATTATTAAAAGCTGCAACTCTTTGCTTGAATTGTTATAGTTAAAAATTTTAAAAATTTTAAATATTAATTTCTAATATGCATTTTAATGATAAATATTTAATACTAGAATTTAATTTTTCAGAATAAAAAGCCTGTATAATATATTAAAAGTAAGACATAAATAAATAAATAAATTATTTCATCAAGTTCGATTCTTTATTCTGAAAAAATTACATTAAAACTATACAACAGTTTTTTAAAAAAATTTCCAAAAAAATAGGTTTTTTCCCCAAAAAATTTACAATAGTTTAGTTTAAAAGAAAAATGAATAATAATAACTATATTTATGAAAAAAAACTTTTATAAAAACTAAATAATTTCATTTACTAAATTTTAGTGAGATAAATTCTTAATTTGGTATTTATTCACGTTTAATTCTGTTTTTATTGTTATTAATGTTCAAACAATTATATTGCATTTTTTAAATTAGGAAACTCTTAAGAAAATATAATTCATTAGTTTTTCTTTTTAGATATTTGGCCATATTAAAAGTACTTGAATCAGGTTACATTAATCAAAATGTGACGTTATACTTCTGGTGATAAAAGATTAATTAGAATATTTATAACAAAAACTTTCAATTACTATTATAACATTACTAAATTTTATTATCATTTATATAAAACACAATTCAAAATAACTATAATAATCAATTACCAAGCTTTAATGGTTAAAAAATAACATTTTTTTTACTAATAATCTAATAAATAATGGCTTAAAAACAAAGCAAGTTAATTATTATTATAGCCACTTTAATCAGACATAATTATGAACAAAAATTAAATTTAAAAAATAATTAAAAGTTGTTTTTTAATCAATGAAGTTACAAATATATTTTATTTATATTTTATTTTATTATTAATTCTTATTTTATTTATTGTTAATTATTAATAATTTAATTTTAAAATTGAATAAATTTTATATACATTTAATTTTAATTTTGTTTACATTTTCTGCACTTTAAAAAAGAAATTCGTAAATTAAACCTATTTTCTTAAAAAAAATTCTTATAACAAAAAAACTTAAGTTCTGTTTTTTTTATAATATTTAATTAATTGAGCAATACAATCCAATTATCATTGAATTTTTTTTTGAGTTTTTTTTCATTTCTGTATTGCACAAATATTTAGATTAATTTAAGTAAATTTTTTAATTTTACAAAATTTTAATTTAGAGTCTATTTCCTTTTCACCAATAATTACTTCATCTTTTTTTTTAGGAACTGCTAAATCAAATCTCCAATGGAATCATCTTTTAGTTTACAAGAGATGTCATCATGTTAATTGTTAACATAATAAGTAATTGCTTGACAATTTATAAGGTTTGCAAATTCTTTATTATTAACGCGAGTTTGACAAAATGTAGTTATTAATGCCCAAATACTTTTAGAGTTTAAGTCAAGTTTTCAAACTGAGCACAAGTAATTACGCATAAACTTGAAAATTTTTTTTAGTAAATTATTTTAAAATTCTAAAGTTTTTTGCAAAAAAACACTCATCATCTCCAGCCCCAATTTGGTATTTGAAATCTTGGGCAAAGTGTAATTTTTATAAAACTAGAAACATTAAAATAATATTTATCACTCCAAAGGAGGTAATTATTATTAAATTATCAACTTATTTTTGCCCGAGAAGAAATTTTTGGATCTGAAAAGCCAATTATAGTATTGTTTGAAGCTTTAAAATTATCTCAAAGTCAATTTTTATTTTCTCTTAAACTTATTATTTATCAATTGTTTGAAATATGTAATCACTCGGTTGAAAAAAAATTTATAAACTTTTTAAAATATCATATAAAATAATGTTGTTTTTCAAATTACTAGATCCTGAAAAGATTAAATAAAAAATAAAAAAATATTTATAATATGTAATAATGATAGTTTCTTTGAAAAAGATTAGTATTTGAAATTTTGTAAGAAAATTTATTTCAACTAAGAAATCAAGTTTCTCATCAAAAGTTGATAAACTATACATATTAAGAATGATTACTGGTAAAGCTTTCACCAAAGAGAAAGCCTTAAGAAACTAAATATTATGGACATCTAGATTGATATTGAAAAGTTTGGAATTTTGACATTTAAGAAATAGCTTTATGTTTTGCAATGAACATTAATAAATGTAAAAGCTTATAAAAAAAATCTTTTTCGAATGAAAAATTTAAACCTTATTATCATCAAAAATATTGTTCTGATGAATTAAAATCAAACTGTTAATAACGAACTCAGAATATTTATTGATAATTAGAGATCAGGGAAATCCAAATACATTTATATATACATGGATTGGAACCGATCTCAAATCCTTTTATCTAATTTAATTATTAATTTTAAAGAAGTCCTTGTTTCCCATATCGATATTATAGTATATTGATAGATTTGTAATTGTAAATGAATCAAGGTTAATATCTCAAAGCTTCAAATATTTACATTCTAAACACGTTGACTTCACTAATCATATGGTCTTTTCAATCAATAAAAAGACAATACCTAGTAAAAAATATGATTTAATATGACCTTAAAAGGTATTAATATCATTGTTTTGTATAAGTAAAATATTTTTTGCAAGTTTCATTCATGAATATTTATTAAAAAAAAAAGGATATGTTTTAAACATCTATATATTCAGTTATTTATTTTGCAAATAATCAGATATTTAATAAGAGTTTTTACCTAAAACTGAAAGTTACTTTACCTCTACACAACATTCTTTCATCTTGGACACAACAATGTGGGTCTGGCAAACTTCCAAAACTTGTGATTAAAATGGCCATCATTTTCCTCACGCCTCAAAACGTAAATTTCACATTATTTATAAATTTATTCCTCTTTCATCATCATCAACAATAACAAACAAAGCTTGATTTAATTGATTTCTATAAAAATTCAAACCGGGATAATTATTCCAGCTGGCTTATAAATAGTGCTTTTTGGTGATAGATTTTAGATTTCGAAGATAGAATTTCATCACTAATATAGTAATTTGAAAAATTGAGATTGTAAGAAATCTTCAAAATTTTGTTAGAATTTAAATAACTTTATTTTAATACTATTCACACGATTTGCTTAATGCTAATAAATAATTTAGGTTACAGATAGACATGCAATTTCTGGCCAAATACTTTAGAAAATGTTAAAATGGTTAAATGGGTTTTTGCTTCAACAAAATTAATCAGCATTTTATCAGAGAAAAAGGAGTAGTCAATTACAACAAATTTATATTAGAAATTACTTTAATCAATAAGATTGATTATTAATTACAATAATTATATTTTAATAATATAAATAAGTTTATTAAGGACTAAATTTTAATAATTTTTAATCGCCATTTTAACACATCATAAACCTTTATTAAATGGAATTCCGATATTTCTAAATTCTCTAACATGGTTAAAATCCCAAAAGAGAAAATTAATTTCTGAAATCACATTTATAAATTGTTTTAATTGTTATTTTATTTATTAAATATGTATCCACATTAATTCATTACCAAAATTGCATCATTTATATGATTATAATTTATCTGAAAGGATTAGATATGGATTCAAGATAAAATTTATCTATAAAAGATATAGAATATTAAAATTTTATTATATAATACTGGGATGTTGAGATTAAATTAAATATTACAAAGAATCAAATCCTCATATTCAAAATAATAGTCCTTATGTTTGAACACAATAATTATTAAGTTATTCTTCAAAGATTAAACAAAAATTATTTTATTTTTGAATTTTTTCTATTGAATAGATATTATAATAATAAATAATAGTAAAAAATCACAAAATTTCAAATAATTTTTATTTTTTATTCAATTAACAATCTTGACTAGTAAAAAAAATTAAACAAATGGAAATATAAAAATTAGTCACTTGAATTAGAAATAAATATAGAAATTTATTTATTTAAACACCCTAAAAGAAAATTTGTTTTAAATGAATCCAAAGTCAAGTATTTAAACGATTTCATATTTCGTTTTTTGAAATAATAAAAAGTAATTTTAATGGAATTTAACATATAAAATAATATTTTGAACATACAACTTCATTAATCATATATAAAATACATTGTAAATTTTTGAAATTTGATAGAAGTTGTAATTGATAAGCCACTGATTTAATTTAAATTAATAATTTATATAGTTATATTTTATAAAAATAAATTTTTTTTGAAGATTAAATACTATTAATATTATATCAAAAACTAAATTTGAGTTTGAAAAATTTTTAATTGATTTTTTTATTTAAATTCCGCATATTTTAATTTTTAAATATATATATTGCAGTTTTTAAATGTATTTTACATAATCACAGCTGAAAAATTTGGGATTTAAAAAATATTGGATATCAAGTTTAAAGTAATAATGATAGTTTATAAAAAATAAATTTGTTTAATAAAAAGTTGTTGCATACAAATTTTGTCATATGTAAATTTTCTCTATTCAACTGTTTTTATTATAATTAATTTTGCGGTTTTTTTAACAATAATTATTTAATATTGCGTCATCTTAATAAGTTAAATTGATTGGATTTTTAAAAAGATTCATAAAATTAAATATTATTTTCAAGTAAATATTAAAAGTAATTTTTAACAATACACAGAATTAATTATAATTTTTAAACAAACATTCTACAAATTAATTCTTAATTTAGTTTTAATTAATATTGTTTTTGTTAATTAAAAGTTTGAAAATAGTTTGAAAATGTATCAAATATTTTTATTGTATTTTAAATTTATAGTTCATTAAAAAATTAAAACTTGATAATAATGTTTAAAAAATGGAACTAGTAAAATACTTAATTATAATTTCAATCATAAAATTACAATAATTTACAATCAATATGATGCTTATTTGTCATATTTGCAAGTTATTTTACTTGCAACTTAAACTACATAAATATGATTAGTTATAATTAATGTAATACTTATTTGATATATTTGCAATTTTCAATTACATTGGTTTTTTAATTAGCTTGTTACAAATTGGAGTACATGCTAATAAATAGTATTAAAAATAATAAATCTAACCAAAAATATTTTACGCAGGTTGGTCTAACTGCTATATATTTACATAAAACATATACATATTCTATTTTTGACGTGGATTATTTGCTTTCTACGTGACCAGCCACGCTTTATTATTTTTCGGTCAGTTATTTTTTTAATTATTTTCTCAATAAATGACTCTTTTAATTAATAATTTGAATTATTACTGCACATTTTTTTAATTATATTTTTTAATATTTCACATTATTTTTATGTCATATTATAATTTTGTTTAATTTAATCAATACAATTTATTATTTTTTATGTTTTAAATTTATTATTCTGGTTTATTTTGTTTTAACTAATATTCTGTTAACTTCTTTTTAATAAAATTTCTATTTTGTAACATATAAAATCTTTTTGATATTAGTAGATAATTAAAATAAACAAATAATATTTCGCATTAATTTTTTTGCTTAATCAATAACTGAAATCTTAATTTTACAGACCGTAATTAAATAATGTAAAATTTTAATTATTAATTTAATTTATTAATAAAAGTTTTAATTTTATTAGTATTTTTTAAAATTGCTTCGAATTTTTCAAAAAAATAAATAAATCAAGCAAAAATGGAATTTTTTACAAAAATAAAAATAATTTTAATATAGTCACATATTGGAGTAATGTGCTAATACATAGGAAAAAGTAATATAAATTAAGAGTAATATAAATTTAAAAAAAAAATTAAAAAAAAAAAGCAAATTAAATATTTAGACAATTCAAATAATGTAATCGGTTTTAAATAACACAGTTGCTATAATTTTATGTTTTAATTAACACTTTTAGGATTTAATCACAAATATTAATTATTTTAACAGTTATTAATTTAATATATTGCAAAGCAAATTTCTTAATTCTCAAATTAGACTTTAACAATAATACAAATTAAGGAAAAATATTTTATGACTAAAAATATTTAAATAAATATTTAGATACTTTTTTACAGTTTTAAAAAAAAAATTTTATATATAATAAATAAAATAAATAAATAATCAAGTTAACAATTTGGTTGATAATTGAGTTAATAACTAGTTTTCAAAAATGATGTAGTAATCTCAAAAAATAAATATCAAAGTTAATCAAACATCTTTTAATTTAACCAATATTACTTTAAATCTATTTAAATCTATTTAAATCTTATAAATAAATTTAATTTTCATGCTATTTATTTACTAATTTCATAACCTTTAGGTAAAACTTATTAAAATATATAACCATATTAATATAAATCTTGTATTTAAGAATTTATTTTCACTTTATTTTAAAACATTATTATAATAATTCAACATAGAGCTTTCATTAATGCGAATAATTTTAGCTTAAATTCAAGCCTGTAAATAAAAATCTTACCATTTGTAAAAATGAAGATTATTACTGACTAGGAATTTTTTCTTTCAAGATGAATTGACTTTATGTCTATTTTTTTCACAGTTTCTTCTGCAGTGTCATAATAATACAAATTATAATGGTAATATTTTCTGGATATAACAAACTAATAGCTTTTTGTTTACAGAACAATGAGTGAAAATGTAGCTTTTGATTGTTCAAGTTGTGAATCTATACCAAGTAGAGTAATATTTATACAAATAATATTCAAAAAAGACAGAGTCGTTTCAGGAGAATGTTTTGTCTTTCATGCTGATCAGTTGATATATATTAAATCCTGGGTGAAAATAAAAGAATTTTTCATGGTTGAAGTCTTGTCATTAAATCAGTTTCAAACCAAGACTTTATATTATTTACAATACTGAAAATCAGAAATGAGCCATTTATTAAAAAGGGTTTCAGCGAGAAGAAACTTTTGTAATTTTCTAGTTTTTATAAAAATTTTATCCTAAAAATTTAAAAAAGTTAGTTTATCAGCATGAGATTTTTTTGAAATATTGAAAAGCTTTTGGGCTTGTAGTAATTATTTGATATTTTGCTTCAAAACTTATTTGATAATTCAAAAACTACCAGCTATATACTTTGATTATTGAATAAATAAATTATTTGTGAATTGTTGGACCGAAAACCCTATAGTTATTTTTAATTTCAATTGATTTTTGTTGAATTGTTATGAAAAAGATTTTCAAAATATTATTCGGAATAAATTTTAATTGGTTCTTCCAAAATATATTAGTTTAAACGAAACAGATTTATTGTTAGAAGGCAATCTATTATTTGTAGTCTAGAAATTCAAGCACATGGAATAGTTGAAAAAACGTGACCGTTTCGAAAAATACTTGAGTTACGATAACAGTTACAAAATTTTTACCACCACGAATTCATCTTCTCTTGTTAAATCCAAAAGTCACAAAAACTCGCGAGAGATAAATTTATCCTTGATTATCACAGCGTCCCATTATAACCCCAAAGTAAGGACCAACATGAGTCCATGATTCTAAATCATCAATTGTGCCCTGATTACATTCCTTTTATTAAAATCAAAATCAAATATATGTAATTTAGCAAATTCGAAAATCAAATAAATCATAGCAAGTAATTTCGACTATTTACCTGATTTTCACCATAAGATAAACTCCACCTTGGTCGATATCCTCGGCAATTGAAATAAACATAGCCACTCTCTAAAGTTTTTGTGTTAAAACAATCACATTCATCACGCATGATCCAATACTCTCTATCATGGTGTAAAAATTTTGGTGGGGGATGAAATGAGCGAGGGACGTAATCATTTGAATGCGTTATTCTTTGCACTTTCACAAATTTGTTGACCAAGATAGCAAATGAAACATGACCAATTCGTGGCTGGCCAAATGTTGTGACTAGTATGTTTTTGTTAAGTGATCCATTGTTAAGACAGTGGACCTGATAATAG
This sequence comes from Geosiphon pyriformis, assembly GCA_016748015.1. Classification (NCBI taxonomy): domain Eukaryota; kingdom Fungi; phylum Glomeromycota; class Glomeromycetes; order Archaeosporales; family Geosiphonaceae; genus Geosiphon; species Geosiphon pyriformis. Next base: position 58,987 of record JAAOMT010000723.1, on the reverse strand, counting down.
AGAGCAGCGAGAACGGCATAAGCTAGATTTTATTAATAAAGGGTTACATTGAATTTTGTTTGAGTATCATAAATTTTAAAATTTTAAAATTATAACAATTTTAAAATTGAAAGATGAAATACGAAACTTACCACCTCCAACTCCATGTCCCACAAAATTCAACTCTATATCAAACGAAAGAAAATGATCAAGCTTTTCAATTATTTCCCCTTTAATTTTTTTTATATCTTCATTCCATACTGAATCTACATATGTTTGATGTGGTTGTAGTATCCCTTGATCCAAGAATTCAAAAGTTTTATGTACCAGTTTAACTTCTCGAGTTTCCCATTGCATACGGGATAACATTTCCCCAACGAAATAAATAATTAAACGATTGTGTCTTTTGTCATAGGCAATGTTAAAGCTTGGGGCTATTTTTTTTAAATAATTTTAGATGTAATTTCAAAGTAATATCGAGATTTCAAATAAAATTCAGGAAAAGTACGTTTTAATTTTTGCGTGGTCCTTTTCCTTCCATTCGGGTTATCCACTGTTTCCGAACAATAAGCCATATTAGCATATTGTGCTAAATGAAACAATAAAAGCTTATAGGCATCATTCAAATTTTGTATCGTTTTGGGTGGATAAGGACTTTGATTTCTTTTATGAATTCTCGAATTTCCCTCAAGAATTATTGAAAGATTTGAATTTTCATTGATTGAATGTTGAATCTGTTGATATTTTAAAGATTTCTCCAAACTTTTATTAACCAGGGAAATTTCCTTTTTTGAAAATATTTCATATTGAATTTGAAAATCATTTAAAAATAAAAAAAGTAGCAGGAAAGCCTGACTACTTAATATAACAAAAAATGCTTTAGTTATATATAAATTTGCCATCTTTGTCAAAATTACAATTGATCTCTTTTGAAAGTTTACAATTATATACACAGGAGTCATGAATGTTTCCAATTACAGATTAATCAATCTTTGGACCATTTGTCAGATAAATTTTATTATCTGAATTAATAAATATATACATAAATCCTTTTTAATTACTTACTCTTTGGAGTCGATTAATTATTTTCTATCTATAAGATGATGATTATGCTTATTTTTCGACTTAAAATTCGGTAAGATGATAACATCGATCCTTGTTGAATAATAAGGAATGATAAATTATTCAGCAAAAAATAAATTGTCGATTATTTAAAGGTTTGTTTCAAAGAAATTTTTTTTCATTATTGGTACTCTGAGGAACTTAATTATTTGAGAATTTGCTAGCTGGAAAAATTTTCCCCCTTCAACTTTGATTGGATTTGCTATTGATTTACTAATATTATAGCAAAAGATGAGAACAGGATTCAAAATAAGAAATATTGTGCTTTAATAATTAAAATATTATCGTCTTTATCTTCGTTTATAATTTATAATATCTATTTGTATTATATCAAGCCAAATACGTCAACTCTTTTTTTGAAATTCTAGATTTTATAAAAAAAAAATCAAATCTTCTATCCAGAAATGATGGCGTTTAGTCTTTCAATTTCGAAAATTGTGAGAATTTATATAATGAGAAATTCTTCAAATTGAAAAGTTTTTAGGTAAGTGGGAAGTAAATAAAATTTATATATATATACAGGGGGGTATAAAAAGTATTGGACACTTAATATAATATACAAAAAAGGCTATATATTGTAATACCATTACCAATTTAAGCCATAATTTTTTTTATAATTACTTATAGTTATAATCTACAAATCAACATAAATCGCATCCTTGTAAAACACAACAGTGGATTATACACGTATATATAAAATATCAAACATTCTTGTCATGAAAAAATTTACCGCATCAAATGTGTCTTGGAAAAAAACTTTCTGAATACCAAAAAGGAGGGATTATTTCAGCAAAAAAGTTAGGACATACAAACAGTGAGATTTCCACGACTATTGAATGTTCATGTTCTTCTGTAATACATGTATGAAGTCATACGAGCTAAAAAAACTTCCTAAAAAACGAACAGACTGACCACA
>JAAOMT010000723.1:13129-56750 GCA_016748015.1 Geosiphon pyriformis | reverse complement strand
CTTTGGTTGGTCATATTACTGGAGTTATACACCACAAAACCTTGGCTAATTATGCAATTCTTACGGTAAAACTTCATGCAAAAAAAACTAAAAAAAAGTTTTTTTTTTAGGAAGACAATGCACCAATCCACACATCAAAAGTCGCGTGTTCTTTTCTTACCTCTTCAAATGTTGAATTACTTCCTTGGCCAGCACAAAGTCCTGATATTACTCCAATAGAAAATTTTTGGTCATATATTGAAGTTAAAATTCGTCAACGTAATTCACAACCCTCAAATATTGTGGAATTGGAACAGTGGGTTAAGGAAGAATGGGATGCAATACCTGCAAATTACTATTGTAATTTGATCAAGTCTATGCCATGTTGAGTTCAAGCTATTCTTGAAGCAAATGGGGGTCAAACAAAATACTAACATGTATTTTAATATAATAATAAAAAATAAACAATTCATAAGTTAGTTCTTTTATATAACATATTATAAAAGTGTCCAATATTTTTTATACCCCCTTGTATATATATATATTAATAAGTTAAACAGATTCAAGTTTATAATTTTTGTTCTGTATATGCAAATTATTGAATTTTAAATTTGATATTCACATAATTACTAAAATTTAGTTATCATTTTAACAATTATAATAACTTTTGTTAATATATATTATTTTTATCAAATTTTAAAATAAATATATATATTTACAAAGCAAATTATTTTAATATTTTCATTATATTTCAATTATAATGTGATCAATAATTTAAAAGTATAATTATTTTTAAATTATAATGTTTTATAAGTTTAATTTTTTCTTTTCTTTTTGGTCATTTGTTTAAAAAATACTTTTCAAATAATTTCAAATATTTAGAATACAATTCAAAAATTGAAAAGCCTGATAAAAAATATTATACACATACTTTATAAAAATTTAAAGACTAAATAAAATAAAAATATTTTTAAATATTAAAATTTCAATCAAAATTAGTTTTTTTTTTGAGTATTTGGCTTTGCCTATAATAGTCTTATATTCTATTTCATTATGTTAAGAGCATCGTTATTTTGTGGAGTTTAGTAATTTAAATATAAAATATTCTTATGAGTATAATACCTTGAACTATTAACTTGAATTAAAACTTTATAAGATCTTTTCAAAAAATATTATTGTTAGCTTCTCACAATTCAAATTTGAAGTCATTTTTGGAGCACATAAATTGGTCATTTTTAATGTAAGATTGGAAAAGATGTGTATTTATTTTCCCCAATGTTTAAATAAATCTTGGAAGCTTACCAATTTCTGATTAAACTTATATACTAATAAAAATAATAAATTTGCCTATTCTAAACTTTGGCTCTTTGATCATTACCTGACAAAAAAATAAAACTCCCATTTTGATACATACAGATCCTACCAAAAGTTTATAGAATAAAATTACATGTTAGCATTTATAGTTAATTCTAAATGCAGTGATGAAATTGTTTTATATTGTGCAATACGATTGAAATTTTTTTTATTCAATGTATAATTGAGAAAAATGCAATAGCCAAGTGTCAACAGACTTGTGATTATTGTTCAATATAAGAAAATGATAGAAAAAATCTTTGTAAAAGGTTTTAGGCAAAATGGGTTTACTTTGTGATAAAAGTGAGTCAAAAATATGTTAAGGTGTTAGATTAAATCTAAAGATTCCCACAAAAATTTTTAAAGACATAAAAATTTTTATTTGTTTTTATTTAGTTCTGAATTTTCTCCAGCTAAATATCCTTCTCCAATTTAGTGATTTCATCTTTGGGTAAAATGGGGACAAGATTAATTTATTTTTAAAAGAATTAAAAACTTGAGATTTGAAGAATTGTTAGGAGCTATTTTAGTACAAAAATTGAAGACTATAGCTGAATTGTAAAAAAGTTATTTTGGTCAAATATTCTGTAGCCTTTTAAATGAATCATATCTATATATATTTGATATTTTATTCTAAAATATAGGTTATAAGCAGGAACAAGTATTTCTAGAATTTTAGCTATCTAGTGTTCTTCAAAAGATACTGTATTTTGTTATTATAAATTTATAATATCTAGAGAAAATAAAATAATTATAACTATTATTAATAAAATATTTCAAAGCAAACTTTTCAGGCTTAATTCAGTTTATTCTTCATAAAATTATAAATATTTTTTTATTAGATATAACTCTCCACTATAAATTTTATTTCATGTACTCTCATTATAAAACAGTTTCTAAACAATATCGACTCACAATAAGACAAGTTCAAGATGATCTTTACCCGTTTAAGCAATCTAGATAAGGATTGTGTTTTCCAATTTCTTCATGGCTTAACCTTTTCAAAAATTTGATTAGTGGTCGAAATCTTATTTATTAGCAAGACGAACTCTAAAAAATTCTTCTTTACCGATACAAACTATTCAAGGTTTAATAATTTATTTGTGTTGCTTAAAAATCATGTCTTCAACTTCATCCCTTGACTGGCTTAATTGTCATCAAAGAAAATTTGGTCATTTTTCTACCTAGTGAATATTTAAAAGTTGCTGAATTAGTGAAAAAATATCTTATGCTCAATCAGAAAACACCTAAAAATTTGTTGGATTGTTTGAATGAGAAAAATTCACAGTGTTTGATAGATAATACTTTACTTGACTTTTGTTTTTAAATGATTTATCTATTTGTCTCTTTTACTTTTACCATATTATGCATTATAATCTGAAAGTTCTACTTTGGAATGAATAAAAATTAAACTTTATATCTAAAAACATCTTGAAAAATCTCTTTGATTCAAATTAATAATGCCATAAAAAAGCAGCTAAAGAAATAATTATTAAAAAAGACCAATATGGTAATACATTGGTACATTTTACAGTACCGTTATTATGCAATTAATGGTTTAAATTTGTTTGTGAAAATTTTTTTTGTAGATGTTACAGAAGTTAATGATGTTCATAGAATGCAATAACCACTCTTTTTGAAAGTTTTTAATATTAGATTAAGTAAATAAGCACATATTTTTAAATTCAGAAAGATAACCACTTCTTGAAGCAATTGATGATTTAGAATGTCACAAGTTTTTATGTCATTATTCGTATATATATATATATATGTAAATTGTATGTAACATGGTTGATTAACATTTTTAAGTGTTTCAAGTAAGAATAATTATATTTAATACATTTGAGCTCTTCTGATTTTGACATTTTTATTTCTAGCAATGAAGGGGAGAAATAACATCATAAAAGAATTAGTTCAAACTGAAGCCAGAGCCAATCTAAGAAATAAAGATAGCTGAAATAGTATTCATTTGGCTCCATAAAAAGTTGTATTTATCAATCTTAATTTTGGGTTTTATAAGCATTAATTATGTTATAATTATCCTTAATTTTAAGATTATCTAGCTCTTATAAAATACTTTACACTACTTTTGCCTGAAGCTACATTTACACCAAGTAATTCAGGCCAACTATTAAATACATACTGCTGCATTCTATTTTTTGTAAAATATTTTTTAAATTCTAATCTTTCTTTCTATAATACTGCATATTTGCACATTCTTTTAAAACATTTGATAATTCTAAAATCAATCTTTTTCAGAATACTGTAGTATTTAAAAATTTATGTCTTATTAAAATAATTTAAATGCAAAAAATAAATTAGGAAGACAGCAATATATTATTTTGTTATAACTAGAAATACAGAGGTTATCAAATCTTTATTAATAAGCAAAAAGAAGAGAAAAAGAAAGTAGATAGAAATTTAGAGATTAATATTGATATTGATGCTAGAAATACATTTTTGGTGAGCCAATATGAGACTCGAAAAGATATTAGGAGAGAACAGTAGATATAGTATGTAGAAATTCTAATCTTTTTGATATTTTTAAAAGTAAATAATTTGCTATATATACTTTAAAATTACAACAGCTTATATGTAAAATTGAGAAAGCATAATAGAATTTTTTTTGTAAAGAGTAACATTGTCAAATTATTTTTTTAAAACCACTTGGAAAATAAATTTTAGAAAACTTTTTCATTTATACTTAGAATTATCGAAGAAGCATTCTTTATTAAAGATATTTTTATAGCTGTATTTTTTCAAGACAATGGATATTCTACATGATTTACAACTACAATAGAATTAACAATAAAAATTTAATAAAATTCCTTAATTTTGTGAACAATTATTAATAAAGATAGTTTAATTATTATAATCATTTTTTATAATATTAATAGTAAAATCATATAAAAAGAGAGTGAGTGTTATTTTTTTTAAACTGCTTTCTTAACCTTCTTGGCTAAAAATTTAGTTTGAACCAATAATGAAAACCACTTAAGCTAATATTGAGAAAATACAATATTTAATGATATAAATACTGTGATAACTCTGAGCTTCAGATAATGCTAATGCTGAAAATTCGGCTCTGAAGCAATAATGAAAACCAATTTAAACCAACATTAAGAAAATACAATTTTTAATAATATGAGCACTATAATATCTTTGAGCTTTAGATAATACTTATTTGCTGCTTAATATGCTAATCTTATTATTGGCCATCAACTAACCCAAATTTATCTTTGATATAATTCTATAATCTTTTAATACTTTAAAAAATCTGTTTATAATATTTATTTTATTATGTCATCTACTTATTAAACCAAAATCAATTATTGTTTATTGAAAATTCTAATTGTTATTAATATAATAAGTGGTGATAAAAACAAAAGCTTTGTTTTTAGAAAATGTTCAAAGATTTAATATAAAAAAAATTTTGGACTTAATAGTATTTAAATATGCCTGTTATATTATAAATATAAGTAAAATAAAAAGAATATTTTATAATAGTACTTACTTTTAATTTTTGTTTATCTAAAATATAGAATTTTATAACTTTATTTTTAATTGTATTAATACAAACAAGTTGTAAAGTAATGCTCAAATATTAAAACATTTTAATTAATTCAAAATTTTTTATTATAACAAGTTTTTGTTAATAATTAATAAGCCAAATAATAATTATATCATAAAATTTTTTATTATTAATGTTAATATCAATTATTACAGAAGATTAAAGCAGTTTTTTAGTTAAATTGGCCAAAAAAATAGCAATTTTACTTATCAAACCATTTTTTTAATTAATTTACAATCTTTTTAACCATTTTTTCTTTTTTTATAATATTTTTCTATTGTAATATATACTGTTTAGTAAAAAGCTTCTAAATAGTATTATAAAGATTTGGTAATATTTATAGTTTTATAAGAAAATAGTTTATGTACATATTTAAGACTGTATATTTAACTGTTTTTTTTGTTTATTCTAACTTATTAAAATAGTCTTATATCTTATTTTAAAAATATTTAAATTATTTAGATTATTAAATTTTATTATTTAAATAATGCACACAATAAATTTATTTTTTTAAGTTGAAAAATAGAGTTGCTATACATATATAATTTTATATATCTTTTTAACTAATTATAATAATTAAACAAAGTAATAATTAATGAACAAATAATACAAAATATGTTATTTTTTAATTCTATTAAATTCAAACAAGTTTATAAACTTTAAACCAGACCTAAACTGAATTCAAACTTGTCAAAAAGTTTAACTTTGAATTCAAATTGAGCTTATTTTAAAAATTTGGTTTGGTTTATGTTTAGTTCATAATTTAAACTGAATTTAAATAGTATTCAAAATTTAATTTAGTACAGTTTAAACTGAAACATATGTGAATAGTTGGTTTTTAATTTTTGAATTCAAGCATTTAATAATAATATTTGCTGAAATTTTTACATAGTTTTTGGTGTTATTGTAATTTGAAATTCTGATGTTTTTGTGATTTTGGCTGGTATACTTGGCAGAAAAAAATTATAAGACACTTTATTATTTTTTTAATAACTTTTATTTTATTTATTACTTATTAACTAGTTAGTTTACCCTCTTTTTTAATATATTTTTTAATATGTTTAGATATATTAGTAACCAATAGATCGGATTTTTAGCAAACTATTAATACATTATATATTATAAATTAAGAAAACTACATACAAACATTAATGTCTTTTTAGAATAAGACAAAATTAGAATTTCAAAAACAAATTAAATTTAATAATAAACAATAAAACCAAAAAATTATAACAATCTTAAACAATACTTAGAAATACTTAAAATACTAGAAACTTGGTTTTTAAATAAAAAAAATTGATTAAAATATTAAGCAAAACAATATTTTATATACAATAATATTATTTACTATTAAAATTATAAAAACTTAAACAATTTACTCAGAATAATTCAAAAATATGAAAAAAAAACAATTTATATAATATGTATTCATATTTTTTATTAGCACACTTCGGAAAAGATAGTACAACTTAAAAAATACTAAAATACTATTTTTGACCAAGAATAAGAAAAGATATTTACTATTATATCAAGTTTTATAATAGTTATCAAAGAAAAAAATAATATAACTTATGAAACTCTTAAATTCAATTAAAATTAGACAATTTTTTAATTGAATTAGTATTAATTTAATCAGACTACTACTTATTACAATTCAAAAAAAAACAATATATTATAGTTGTAGTAGATTATTTTATAAAATAACCAAAAACAAAAACAATTCAACAAGCAGATACAAAATCAGTAGCAAATTTTATTTATAAAAACATTATTTATAAACATAAATGTCTAATTAAACTTCTATTTAATTAAGAAACAAATTTTTTAAACAATATGATACAAAAATTTTTTAAACAATTTAATGTTAAGAGACTTTTATCTTTGTTTTATTATTTATAAACAAATGAACTTATAGAATATTTTAACCAAATATTTTTAAATTATTAGAAAAAATCTCAACCGATTTTAAGCAAAAATTAAATATTTTTATTTCATTAGTATTATTAGTCTATAAAACACTAAACCAAAATATAACAAAACACATATTATTTAATTTGACTTATAAAAGAACAGCAATATTACCAATTAATTTTACAATAAAAATCTATTTAGTTTAGCTGATTACAAAAGTTTATATACTTTTTAGTACACAGGAAAAAAAATAACAAACTGCAACTATTTATATAGAATATTTTTAAACTTAACAAAAAAAATAACATAACAATAAATTATTATTTGCTTTTAATAAATTTAAAATTAAAAATAAAGTTTTCTTATACAAAATTAAAGCTAAAAAACAATAAAGTAGAAAATTTGATTATAAATAGAATATATTATTTTACATATACAAAATTTTAGAAATAGATTATATAAGTTAAAACTTGATGATAAAATTTTAAAAAAAGTTGTACATAATAACAGATTTAAATATTATTATTCCAAAATTAATTTCGAATTTTTAATTTCACAAATTAGTAAACAATTTTTCTTGGTTAACTTAAAAAATATTCTCTAAAACTTAGAACCAATAGTTGTTATTAAACAATTTTCAAATCTGAAAATTTAATATTTCAAATTAGTTTTATTTATTTTTTATAATTAAAAAAAATAATTTCACCAAAATAATTAAAAATTACACGAAAATTAGAGCAAAATAATATAAAATTTTTATATCAAAAATAATTTCATTTTTTCACATTTTTTTCTATTAGTTTTTATAATAATTATTTTTAAAATTAATATTAGTTTTAAAAACACTACTTAAATTATTTATAACTATTATTAGAAAACATATTAATTATATTTAGACAGAATTTGCTATAACTTTAGTAAAAAATACATAAAATTATTATCTTTATAGAAAAAACAAAAGAAATTATTTTGGAATTTACTTATTAGAACTCTTAAAACAAGCCTTAAAAAAGTATTTATTATTTGTTTCTATTGATATTTTACCAAATGCTACAATTTAACAAAAATTTTAATAGTGTTTTAATAAACAAAATAATAAATACCCTTCAATTTATAAATATTTTTATATTGAAAAAACATTTTACCAAAAAAAACTAAAGCTCAAAAAAACAAATTTTATACTTAAAGCTATTTAAAAACAAATTTACAATAAATTTAAGCAATAGCTAGACCAATAAACATTTATTACAAACTTAGAACAACTTTTAAACTTTATAATTTATTTCATATTTGTAAAAACATTCTACAAAACCGAATTTTACAACTTTTAAAGATTTAATATGTTAAAAAGCTTATAAAACTGAAATTTCAGGAATTTTTAAACCAAATTTTTTTAATAATCTTAGATTACTATCTGAAAATTACAAACAATATTTGAATTTTAATAAAACTTAGTTTTAAAGAAAAGATTATATTATTAGCAAAAATTTAAGTTATTATTTAGCATAAAATTATATTTATAATTTTTATTATTAATTAACATATATTATCATTTCAAATTACTATTTAATAGCTTATTAAATTATCTGAATTATTATTTAATTAATAACTTAATTTATACAGAACACAAATATAATTAACTTATAATAATTAGATTATGTAATATATAAAACTATATAACATTTAAAATTCACTAAAATATTTAAAAATTTGATAATGTATTTTAAAATAATTTATAATTTACAGAAATAATTTGTAGTTTAATAAAATATATCTTTAATTTACTTAAATAATAGAAAAAAATATATTAAATCATAAAATAATATTATAACAAATTATATAAAAAAAAAGCTTTTTTCTTTAAAAAAAAAATTTTTACTAGATATTTTACCTAGAATTAATCAAATTTTTAATTATTATTACTTTGAAATTACTTATTTTAAATTAGTATTTTGAAATTAATTAACTACCAATTTCAGCAATTGTTAGTAACTTTCAAACTTAAATTCAAAACAATTTTTTTAAACATATTTTTTATTTTTTTTTAGTTTATTTTTTTATATTTTTTTATATTATTAAATAATCTATAGTCAAGACTTTCTGTACAAAAATTGAATTTTATAAAAAAATAACTACATATTAATTAGAAAGCTTTTAAACAAAATTTTTTCTAAAAAAATTAATTTTTATTACAAAATAATTATATTATATAATTAATATAGAATTAGATATTCTATTATAAGTTTAACAGCAAACATAATTCAAAGTATAGAAAAATACTATTATAAATTGGAGTAATAAGCTAACAGATAGCAGAAGAAAACAAGATTATAGAGTGATAAAATTAATCAAAAAAAAAATTACAATAAAAAAGCAAATTAAATAAATAAAAATCACAGTTGTAAATTTTTTTTGGAAATTTAAAGATAGAAAAATAGTCTGTAATTGTTAATAAGATAATACTCCTATTATTATTTTATGTTTCAACTTAACAATTCTTAAAATTAATAACAGATATTATTGTGCTTTTCAATTGTTTTTTTATTCAATAAATTATAAAAACAAACAATTACTTTTCAGACTAATTCTAACAATACAAATCAAAAAAAAGAAAAAATAAAATATGTAAATATCAATAAGTAATTTTTTATTTTAAGATATTCAGATACTTAAAGATAGAAAAAAAAATAAGCAATATGAAAGAAAGCAATTAATAATAAGTTTAATTTTGTTACTTTGATCATGTTTTTCTATAGCTAAAAGACTTATTACTTATATAGCTATTAAAAATAGTTAACAATTAAGTCATTGATTAAGTCAATAATCAGATTATTAATCAGGTTAATAATCAAGTCAATAATTAAGTTAACAATCAGGTTATTAATTAGATTAATAATTAAATTAATAATTAAATTATTGATTACTATTTAAAAATAAAATGGCTAATATATGTAATAACTAATAAAAATTATGAGATTTAATCATAACAATATTTTAAAAAAAATTAGCTTATTAGAGATTTATCAGTTTTTATTAACAATAAAATTAACAATAAACAATATTAATAATATTAAAAAAGAATAAAAAAATCTTTAATAATAGTAAAAACAATAATAATATTTAATTAATATAAGATATTTTTTGTAGTTTTTACAATAAAAGCTTATTAATAAAAGTTTTTTTTATAGTTAATACAAACAAGTTTTGATTATCAATAGTATAAATTTTTTGGTGTACTATAAAATTATTAAACAATTACTGTATTGTTTTTTTTAGTAAAACAGTATATAAATAGAAATAAAAGTTTGTAATTTTTCTGCTTTTTTTTTTAAAATTAGTACAGTTAACAATTCAGTTTAAGATTATTAATTCAAAAAATCCAGTAAGTTTTTAAGATAAATTTTATTTCTTTTTTTTTTAAGTTAATAAGTAATGCTTTGCTAATTGTTTTAAAATATTTACATACTATTAATATTTGTAAATAATATTTTTAATAGCTTAATAAAAACTTTTAAATATTTTAATTGAGTATAGTATTAGTCTTAAATAGCTAATTATTACTTATAAACATGATTATTAAAAATTTTTCTACTTTTTTCTTAATATTATTAATAGTATTTTGCTATTAATTTTGTTTTATTTTCAAAATATTGTTACAAACAAAACTTTTATTTTTTAAAATTTTTATTTATTTACTTAAATTAACTATATGTATTAATTACTAATATTATATAATTAATTAATCTATTTTTAGAATAAATTATTAACTAAATTATTGATTTAATTATTTATTTAATTATTAATTTAATCATTAACTTAATTATTGATTTAATTATTTATTTATTAATTAATTTAATCATTAACTTAATTATTAATTTTGTTATTAATTAAATTATTGATGTAATTATTAATTTTTTTTTATGTATATAATTGAAATATTTTAAAAGTTATAGATGAATAATTTATATTCAAATTCTTAATTCTTTTCTTTTTTTTACTAATTTTTTTTTTTTGATTTGTATAATTGTTAATTTTTGTAAAGTATATTGAATAAATATTTATTGAAAATTATAATTAATATTTGATATTAAATTTTAAGAGTGTCAATATAAAACATAGAATTATATTAGTGTATTATTTTTTGTTAACAATATAAACTATTTCTTTATTTTAGATTTTATTGTTACTTTTTCAAAAGAATAATATCTTAAATATTTATAAAACTAATTTTACATATTAAATTTTTATTAATTTAATTCACTTATTAAAGTTGAATTACTTTTTTGATTATTTTATTACCATATAATACTGTTTTTTCTTATTATCTATTAGCTTTTTAATCTAACCATAACATAAAAATAGTGTTCTCTGTAAGATGTCAAATTTTTGAATTATTTATTATTGTATAAGCAATTACTTTTTTTTAATAATAGAAATTTAAAATTATTTTATAATATATAATCAAAACAATCTAACTTATATTAAACTTAATCTTTTTTTTATTTTGTCTTATTTGTTTTTTAGTTAAAAAACAGTTTAGTTAAGAATTTTAAAATTTTTGGAATTGGTTTTTAATTGAATATTTAGCCAAAATCTACTCAACATATATTGTTTATTTCTTTAATTAAGTATATCTTAAAGAAAATTTTAAAATTTAAGATAATTATATTAACCAATTATTATTTTTAGTTATCTTTAATCAACTTTTTCTTGAATTCAAAATCTTAAATTAACAAATTTATATTTAGATAAATACTTATCAACAATTCGAAATTCTCTTAAAAACTGAAAATAAAAAAAATAATTAAACAGTATTTGTTTTTGAATTTTTTTTAAATGATTAGACTCTTTATTCCGAATATCTACTTCAATTATAACACAAAATAGAACAAATATTTTATTAGTCCTTTAAGATATTCAAACTGTATTAAGTTAAAAAAACATAAGTTTTTTATCTTTGTTCAAAAAAGATTTTCAAAACTTTATAAATTAGTTTAAAACTTTAAAAAAACTGTCATAGCAAACCAATATGATAATAAATATAAGTTTCAAATAGTGAAAAAATATCTTCAAAGATTTTTTGTTATATAATTTATTTAAAAAACAAATAATTTAATAATTATTTAAGAATATTTAATAAAATACAATTTTATTTATTACCAAATTTGAAAAAAAGTTTTGTACTGCAATATTGATATCTAAATAAAAAATGAAATTGGAAAAAAGAGTACAAAACTTCAAAAAAGTGTTATTAAATATGTTAAAGCAATTAAAAAATTAATAAAATAGGTTAACTTAGCAAAAAATTAGATAAAAAAATTAAGAACAAACTTATTCTATATTATATAGTTTTTTTTTGCCATTAAAAATAATTCTATCTTAAATTTAACAATAAAAATAACACAAAAAATTGAAAACATTTAACAATATACTTAGAAAACATAATTTATTCTTTAATAGCTGTTTCTATCTTTGTTTTTTTTTCTCAATTGAATTCTGTATTATTTAATTATTTATGTTTAAGATTCAAGTAAACAATTAATAAATAAATTAATAAAAAATTTTGTCCAGCTTTTAAAACTATTAATTAGAACAGTTTAAGAAAATTAAAGATCTCAGAAACTCTAATATTAGTCTTATTATAATTAGTTACAACAGTTTTAATATAATCCAACATCTGAAAAACAAGATTTCTTTGTTTATTACTAATATAAAAATATTAGTTATATGGCATAAAATTATAATAATCTTTTAATGTTTCTTTTAGTTTTAAAAAATAATAATTGGCCAAATAATAAAACTAAAAATAATCAAAATTTTAATTCAAATACAAATCAAGCTTATATAAATTTTTTTAAAAAAAATTTTTTAATGAAAGCAACTACATATTAATTTTTAAACTAGTAAATACATTTTTCAAAGATAAAAGTACAGACTAAGAAGAAAAAATCTTTTATTTAATTTTAATTTAATAAATAATAAAACAAAAATATAAAAAAATAATAACAAGTTATTAAGCCACATTAGATTTAAAAAACTAAAAATAGAATTTGACTTAGATTTTAATGTTACTACTTTAATATTCAACAACAAAGATAAAGTTTTAAAAATAAAAATATTCAAAAACCTGCTAAAATTAGAACTAGTAAAAATCATTTAAAAATTAGATTCGTATTTAATTGTAAAAAATTTAATAACAATACTTGCTCATATTATTTTTGGTTAGTTTATAACACATTTTTAGTTTTAAAAAAACCTTAGAAAATTTTTGATACTCAAAAAAAACAATTTAAAACTAATAAATACTTTTAATAAACAACATTAGTTTTTAATAATATTATTATTCTTCTTATTTGTAAAGTTCAAGTTGCTAGTTATTATATAAACTTAATATTAGATAATAGTTTATTAGTTAATATTATAATTTAACATTTTTTAGATACAATAAGAAGAAAAATTAATAAATTATTAACTTGACTTATAACTAAAATTTATAAAAACAAGAAGAAAAGTCTAAGAATTATTAAAACTGTCTCAATTTAAATTTATAAAATTTGTATTGAAACTAATATAGAAGTATTAAAAACAAAAAATTATACTATAATCATTGAAAACAAATAATTAAAAAAAGCAAAAGCTTTTCTTGATTATAAACTTTGTGAACTTACAATTCGAAATAAGTTCTAATCAGTTGTAGTCAAATATTATTATTGAACTATTTTTTTGCTGTAATCTAACAATAATAACAAAACAGTAAAAATGATAACTCTGATAATTTTGAAAACTTTAAGAAAAAAGAAGATAAAAAAAAAATAAAAAAATCGAATTAGCTTTTATTATTTTTAATAATAATAATAATTCTTTGGATAATATATATGTCAACAACAAAAAATTATTTATTGGCTATATTATGTTCAAAAAAATATTCAGACAACAATCTGAAAAAAAAGCAAAATAAAACTATTAATAGCATAACTTATATGCTTAATACTAGTGCAATTATCTTTTTTACTTTTTAAGTAATAAATACAAGTTTTGTTTATTCTTTTTTAAAGATTAAAAACCAATTAGTTTGATTTTAAATGAAGAAATTAAAGTTGTAAAAAAATTATTTAAGAAAAAAGTACCTGAAATCTAATTTTTAGTAATTAAATTAAAAAAATTTAGTAAAAATGACCGAAAAATTGATATTAAAAATCTGTTGACAAGAAATAAAACAGTAATATAAAAAAAAATTTTAGCTAAACAAATTTTATTTAATATGTAATTAAAACCAAAAATATTCGACCAATCTATTTGAAATTCTATCAATTAAATTAGTAAAATAATGGATTTATCAAAAAAATAGACAAGATAGAAAATCTTAGATTTATACAAAAAACTAAAGAGTAAATAGGCATTTTTTGTTATAATAATATCTAAAAAAGTGAATCTTTATAATTCTGTATAGATTACTGACAATTAAATACAAATATTAAAAAAAATATGTATTTTTTTTCTAAAGTTAATAATATTCTTAATCAATTTGAAAGCTTAGTATATTTTACAACAATCAATTTAACTGCTGAATTTTGGCAAGTAAAAATAAATTTTGTCAGTAGAAAAAAAACTGTATTTATTACAAAGTATAGAACTTATAAGTTTACAATAATGGTTTTCAGATTAACAAATGTCTACTTATATTTTAAAAATTAATGAATAAAGTATTTGAATCAAAACATTAAAAGTTTGTTTTTGTATATTTAAATAATATAATCATATATTTAAAAACATGAAATAAGTATCTAAAACATCTTTAAAAAGTTTTTGACTTTTTAAGAAATACTAAACTCAAAATTAATCTTATTAAATTATTTTTTAAAAAACAGTTTACTTAGTTTTTAGGACATTTTGTGACAAAAAATAAAATTTTTCCAGACTTAGTTAAAGTTAAAAAAGTACAAAAACTTAGACAACTAATGAATATTTTAAAATTACAATTTTTTTTGAAATTAAATTTATACTATTAAAAGTTCATTAAAAATTTTTTTAAAATAGCATATCTATTTAAAGAAAAATGTCAATTATTATTGGAGTACTTTTTAACAAAATATATTTAAAACTTTTAAAAAAAAACTAACTATTGAATCAATCTTAAAACAACTTAACTTTAACAAACTATTTATTTTTTATATTGATGTTTTTAATGTCTTTTTTGGTATTTTTTTATCACAAAAAAATAAAATTATAGGTAAAAATCAAAGTTATATTAGATTAAACAGCCATTTTAATTATTAATTTTATCTATAAAAAAATTATATATAAACATAGATAATTTTAAGAACTACTTTTAAATAGAAAAAAAGCTTTTTTTAGCTTACCAATAGAAAAACTATTAAAAAAACTTGGAATACATTACAAACTCTCTCTTTTTTATTATATACAAACCAATAGATTAGTAAAATATTTTAATTAAATACTTTATAAAATTTTAACAAAAATCAGTAAAAAAAATAAACTTATAAAACAAAATATTACCTTTAATTTTTTTGTTTATAAAATAGTAAATCATAATATAATTAGTTATAAACCTTTTTATTTACTTTAAAACCATATAACAATATATCTATTAAAACAAATATTAAAACAATATTTTTGAAAAAAATAATTAAATTTAGTTATAAAAATATTTTACAATAAAGATTTTGAATAATTCTAAATACTTTGGTAAAAGCACTAATAATTGTACATAAAAAAATAAAAATCTTTCAAAAAAGATTTAAGAAAAAAAAACATATAAATTATTTTTTTTAAGTATTAGTAACTTAGTTTTTGAATACAAATCAAATTAAGACAACATTTTTGGTAACAAATTTTCAAGTCAATAAAAAAATTTATTTATAATTAACAAAGTTTTAAATAACAAATTTTATATATTATAAGACAAAATAAAACAATATTTAATGATTAGTTTGTTTATAATACATAAATTAAAAAATATTACAAAAAAACTAATTAATTATTAGTTATTGTAATACCCAAAATAACTAACAATAAAACACCAAAAAAGTTATAAAAAAAGTTATTTTAGTTTCAAAACAAACATATTTTTAATTAATATGAAAAAATATTTCTTTTATTAAAATATTCAAAATGTTTTTTTTATTATTTATAACTATTAGATAAAAAATTATTTAGATACTTTGTTTATAATTGAAAAACAAATAATAATTAAAAATAAAATTGGAGTACATTTTGTTATTAATTTCCAAAAACTTGTTACAAAAAAACAGAAAATTAGCAATAAATTAGAAAAATACATATATAAATATATAATTACCAAAATATTTATTTTTTTTGATATAATTGAAAAAAAACTAAATAAATTATTACTTATAAACAAAAGATTGTTATATAAAAGACAATTTAAACAGTATAAAAGACTTAATAAAGTTATAAAAAATATGAAACTATTAAAAAAAACAACTTTAAAATTCCAGACAAAAATTTTGGACATTATATATTTAAATATTCTAAAAGTTTTAACCATTGCAAAAAAAGTTAAAACACTTATACAAAAGTTTAGTTTTGTATGGTTTTAACTTTTTTATACTTTTTTAGCCAAAAATTTTAGCAAATTAATTAATTTTAAGGTAAAAAATCAAAAATTTTTTTATATAATTTTATTTTGACAAAGCCCAATCTTTTTAGAAAGAATAATATTATAAAGAAAACTTTTATTTTTTAAAATTCTTATTTATTTACTTAAATTAATCATATGTATTAATTATTAATATTATATAATTAGTTAGCCTATTTTTAAAATAAATTATTAATTTAATTATTAACTTGATTATTAACTTAATTATTGTCTTAATTATTAACTTAGTCATTAACAAAATTGCTAATATAATTATCAATTTTTTTTATTGTATATAATTTAAACATTTTAAAAGTCATAAAAAATAATTCACACTTAAATTTATGCAAATTAATACAATATTATCAACTTCTTTATTTTTTTTACTATTTTTTTTTTATATAATTATTAATTTTTGTGAAATATATTAAATAAATATTTATTGAAAATACAATTAATATTTGATATTAAATTTAAAAAGTGTTAATATAAAACATAGAATTATATCAGTGTATTATTTTTTGTTAACAGTACAGACTATCTTTTTATCTTAGATTCTTTTGTTATCTTTTAAAAAGAATAGTGATTGAAACATTTATAAGACTAATTTTATATATTAAATTCTTAATAATTTAATTTGCTTATTAAAATTGAATTATTTTTTTGATTATTTTATTATCATATAATATTGTTTTCTTTTGCTATTCATTAATTTATTAATTTAATCATAATAATATTGTTTTATGCTTTAAACTGTTTATATTATTAAATTTATAATAGAATAATTAATTTTATATTAATTATTTGTATAGTTACTTTGCAGTAAAATTTAACTTTTTTACAGAAAATGTCGACTATAAACTATTTAATAATATAAAAAATAATAATAAAAATAATAAAATTACTAAAAAAAAGAAATAAAAAATATGTTCAAAAAAGTTGTTTTAAATTCAAATTTAAAAGTTATTAACAGTTATTGAAATTGTTAACTAATTAATTTAAAATATTAATATAAGATAGTTAATTTTAAAATAGTAATAATAAAAAAATTAGTTTGTAAAATAATTTTTATTGAATTAATTTGTTATAAAGACAAAATATTCTAAAATAAAACTAAATTTAATTAAGATATATTTTTTTAAAAAAAGAAGTTCTTCTTTTATACAATTTGTTATAATACAATTTTATCTAGCATTTTTTTTTCTAATATTTTAACAAACTAAAAATATTTTTTGTTAAACTACAAGTTATTTTTGCAAACTATAAATTATTTCGGTAAAGTATTAAATATTTTGTCAAATTTTTAAATATTTTAGCAGATTTTATATATTATATAATTTAAAATATTACATAATCTAATTATTACAATTTGATTATATTTGTGTTTTTTATAAATTAAAATTATTAATTAAATAATAATTCAAATAATTTAAAAGATAATAAGTAATAATTTAAAATAATAATATAGAATATTTAATAATAAAAATTAGAAAAATAATTTTATGTTAATTAATAATTCAAATTTATGTTGATAATAGCATTTAATATTAAGTAGTTTTTATAATAAAAACTTTAATAGATATAATAACACTATTAACTTCAAATAAAAAATTATTAATTTTATTAATTAAAGTTTTTATGACTCTATTAATAATAATAATCCATAC
This sequence comes from Geosiphon pyriformis, assembly GCA_016748015.1. Lineage (NCBI taxonomy): Eukaryota > Fungi > Glomeromycota > Glomeromycetes > Archaeosporales > Geosiphonaceae > Geosiphon > Geosiphon pyriformis. The sequence continues at coordinate 38,650 of JAAOMT010000723.1, read as the reverse complement.
AGTAATAATATAAATAAATTTGCAATTTAATTAATCTATAAATTTTTATGTAATAATACTATTTGTAAATTTATTATCAAGAATAAAATTTAATACATTAATTATTAACTTTAGTATTTGTATATATAGCAATAATAAACTGAATTGAATTTAAGATAGCTTTATTTTTAATAATTTTAAAAAAATTAGTTTTGCAATTTTTATATTATCTAATTCTTTTATATTATATCTGATTTTTTGTTAATTATTATTAGTTAATATTTTGTTTTTTGTAAATTATATCTTATAAAAAATATTAAATATTATGATTGAATTTCTTAGAATATGTTTAATTGGTTTTGTAATTTGATGTTTTACTTTTATAATTATTATATTTAAAAAGTTTTTTGAAGATTTTGTAATAAAATTTTTTATATAATAAACAAAAATTTAATGTAATTGTAATAAATAATTAATATTAAGTTTTTTGGCTTAGTAATTAATTTATATTGGTATTTATATTCTTTTAATAAACAATTTTAATTTTTATAATTATATTTATGTTTTTTTTGATGTTTTTTATTAAATAATTTTTAATATTATAATTTTAGTATTTTTTTTTTAATTAATTAACAAACAAAAAAAATAACAAGAAAAAAAAATGAAATAAAAGTTAATATTTCATTAATAGTCATAATTAAAAGCTATTGTTTCAATATTGTTAAATCAATATATTTAATGTAAATAGCATTAAAATATAAAAAGCATTTTGGATTTCAATAAAATAAGTCAAAGTTTATTAAAAAATAATGTTAAATATTTTTTGATAATAATATTTATTAAGTTAATTATAATTTAGTTAAAGTAATAATAAAACTAAGCTGATTTTAAACTAAGTTTTTTTGATTCTAAAATGGTTTTTTTTTGGCTTTTAATACTTTTGCTATAAATATATAAATTTTTAAAATATAAAATTTTTAAAATTTCAAAAATTTCTTTGAGTTATCATTAAAATTTTTGGCATTTCTGAAATTTTTGGCATTTTTGTTAATATTCTTAAAATTTTAATATTACATATTCTAATAATTTACTATTTTTCTATTGGCTTTTTTATATTATTTTATTTTATGTTTTCTATACAAATAATAGTAATATAAGAATAATCATGAAAAAAAGACTTTTCTATTGCTAATTCCCATAATAACATAGAAAAACTATAAATATTATCAGCAAAAATAAATTTTTCTCTTCTTAAAACTTCTAATAGAATGTATAAAATCACTTTAAATATTTTTTTTTGGTTGTTGTTATTGTTGTTATTTTATTGTTTATAAGTTAATATATTCCAAAGTTATAAATATTTACTTTAGAAATACCTAATTATAAAATGTTGTTTAAATATAGATTATAATAAACTATATCAGAAAAATGAATATTTTTACATGTTTCTATATTTGATAAACTCCATCAAAATTTCATATTTGAATTTTTTAACATTTTGCTTAATTTTATAGATAAAGATATAGTTACTTAAATAGCCACTCTTATTAATTTTAATAACTCTTTGAATATTTAAAACTTTAAAAAAATAAGTAGATAATATATATATATATACATTAAGTAAAATTAAATAACAATAGATAAATATGAATTAATCGAATTTGAATTAATTATTAAATATAAATATAATTAATAAAAGTTTTTGTTTACTTTTTTAAATTTTTTTTTACTGTTTGTCAACATAATTTTTATTGCTACTTCTTTTTCTACTTTTATTTTTAATATTCTATTAAATTATAATATTTTATAGAATATTTATTAATTAATCCATCAATTAGGGTTGTTTTATAAATTTTACTTAACTTTTTTCTAACAATTTTGTTGATTTTTAATAAACACTCTTATTAAATTGATTAAGTAGAATATAGATTAGATTTTTAATTATTTCTTTAACTATTTTATTACTACTTAAAAAGTTATATTAAAGTTATATTAAAAAATATGAACCAGTATGCTTTATAATAATTAAAATTATTATTAAAAATACTCTCTTGACAAAATGAACACAGATTGTAATCATGTATTTCTGAATAAGTTCTTTTAATTTCTTTGGATTTCCATAATGTATAAGTACAGATAAAGTTTTAAATATGAATAAGTTATAATTTGAAGAGAGCTTTTTTAAATCTTTTATTAATAGTATATTTAAAAGTAAGTAATTTCTTAAAAACAAAGTCTTTCTTTATACTATTGTTTCTGTATGTTGCACAAATTATAAAATAACAGTGTAAAATCTGGGATCAAAAAAAATTTAATTAATGAAAACTTACTCTCTTAGTCTTACAAAAATTTTAAGCTGTTATTGAGATTAAAATTTTAGTTATTACGAAAGTTATACAACCTATTTTTAATTATATTGATTTAGCCAATGGATCAGTAAAAAATAATTTGATTTTATAATTTATATTTCATATTAATATCCTAATACTCTAGATATTTGACCAGATTATAAGTGTATTAATTGTCCTATGAAAACAAATATGTTATTAGAGAGTTATTTTAAAAAAAATATAATATTACATTATCAAGAAAAATACACCAAATCTCTATATTCAAATTTTGAAAAAATTACTACATCCATGTATATTAATGCTGAAAAAATAAAAAGATAAAACACAAGAAAAAATTTTGTAAAAACTATATTAAGATTTTTTTTAAAATAAATCAACAAAAAAAACTGTTATATAAAAAAATTTGGTACAAGGTAAATAATCATTATGTGTGATCTTTTTCCTTAAAAACAATTCATAATTCATATCACTTTTAAAAATTGATTAGTGTATCTGGAGTATTATTCAGTTTGCTAGTATGAATGTTACTTTTCAATATGCTAATAGTGAGCTAAGAAATGATTCCAATAAAGAAAACTTTGTTAATTGCTTCAGGAATCTCTGATTCTAAATTCTCAAAGATTCCATCAAACAATAGATAAAATCATTATACAGAGGGTGTCCAAAAGTTTCCGAACAAACTTTGGAGTAACATTCCACATGCTTGAATAATTAGAAAAGCACGAGTTTATTACTAAATTAAGCTAATTAATTATTTAATTACGCGTTTTTTATTTTTTAAACACGCGTGTATAATGTTTTTTCGCGAGGCGCATAATCGATTTTATTCATACTCGTGTTTTTATAAAAATGAAATGTAATGCGCATATAAGATTTTTTCGTCGTTTTTATTAAAATGAAATGGGAACAAAAAAAGAATTGACGATTGCTCAACGTAATACTATATGCTTATTACAACAGCATGGCAAGAAATATCGTGATATTTCCAACATAGTCAATTGCAGCTTGACAACAGTTTCAGATACAATAAAACGATTTAAAGAAACTGGTTCAATTGATTCAAGACCTCGTTCAGGACGTCCACGTTTATTTACTCACCAAAAATATTGCCGACTTAAACGTTTAGTAACACTTAATGGAAAAATTTAGAAAATTACTATAAAATTATAAATATGTTGTTTATTTTGTTTTATTTTATAAAAAAATAAATATTATTGTTAAATAAAATCTTGTTCGGAAACTTTTGGACACCCTCTGTATGTTACATGTAGAAATAAAAAGTTTGCTTGTCCATACAGTTTTAATGTTATTCGAGGTCATAATTGTCAGGATATTATAGCTGTTCATCTATTCATTAAAAAATCTAAAATAGAAAGGTAAAGCTTCTATTAATTTGATTTAATTTTATATTATATTAATGATTTACTTTTACTTTTAGTAAATCTATATATCAAAAGTAAATATCTCATTAGTTTATTTAATTTTTTTTAATACTAATATTGATATATTATTTTTTCTTGCAAATATAAATTGCAAAGATAATATTTATATTATTTTATACAGTCTATATAATAATCTGTCTTTTCTATATAAGTATGCTGCTGAATTATCTACAACCAGTTCTTTTAAGTCTTATCTTCATTAAAGAGATGCTAGTAGCCATGCTGAAAATAAGTTTAGATTACTCCAATAGAGAAGTCCTAAGAATAAAAAGAAAATCTGATTAATATTACAAAAATTCATTCAGCTTCAGAATACAGTTTTAAACAGACTTTATTACAAAGCACAGATTACTGAGATTATTGGCAATAGCAAATAATTATAGATATTACCTTTGAAGATTATAATACTAAGCAACACACTCTTTAATTAGTTGATATTATTAGATATGCTAATGAGCCATTAAAAAAAAATCAAAGATAATATGACTGCTTTTTTTATGATTTTTCTTCTCTAATAATAAATTTATAACTTAATAATTGAAAAAGCAAGCTGTCTTTATGCAGTCAGCTCCAGTAGACAAAAACTCTTATGGCAATTCGTTTGTTCATACAATGCCATATGGTGAAAATCAAGGAGGGTTGCACTTGATTTCTACGTCTCCAGTGGATACAAGTCTAACCTTAATTCAAAGCACCTTTGACAACCAAAATATCTATAAACAAGATGTTTCTTTTGCTGAAATTGAATCAATTTCATAAACAAATCATCTTATTTGCATTTTTAAGTTCATGAAACAGAAATGATAGATTGAAGCCAAGATTCTTTGGATTGTGAATTTAATGAAAAAAAACAGTTGAATTTATTCAGAGAGCTTTTAGAACAATTTTTTTAACAGTTTTTTCATAACTTCTTGGACCAGAATCTTCTTACTGTCAAAAATGTAATAATAACCACATACAGCTCTGACAACTGCCCAAATAAAGTCTTATTTTCAGTGAATTGTTTCGATATTATCTTAATATAAGTTCATTATATATCTTTTATTTTATGAGACATTTTTGCTTATTTTTTTTATTTTGCTACAGTCAATATATTTATATTAATGTATATAATTTGTAGAAAACTGCAGGTTCCGGTATTATCAGAAAATAATTATTTTGAATCTTGTTTTGAATACTGGCAAAATCTTTATATTGTTATATACAGATTAGAATTCAAATAAATAAACAGAAAGACTCTAAAAAATGTTTTTACAAATGCTTATATGACTGAAAAATGTATATCATTAGAAACTAAAAAGCCTGAATAAAGTGTTTAAATTTTTTTTTCTTTTTTGTTTTGTATTCTAATCTTTTCTTAAGTATTTTTTACTGATACATAAATAATAGTATATCAAAAAGACAAATTAACTAGCAACTGCCTCTGATCTTTTGTCATTAATATTATAAAAATTAACACTATTAATAAATTGACGTTTTTTCAGAACAAAGATTTACCAAAAGAAATCAATTTTCTTAAAAAAATTAAATTACAAAACAAAAGTAAATTTGAATTAAGTTTATTACTTACTGTATTAATTTTTTAATTTTTTAATATAGATATTATCTCATAGAAGTTTCTTTTTATAATAGTATCTGTCATATTGTCAATATTTATTTCAAAAATATTAAAATTCTGGCTGATATCAATATAATAAGTTGCAAAAAATTTACAAAGCAAGAGCAATAACAATTGAAAGTTTACATCTTTTTTCCAAAAGTAATTATACAATAGATTTTGTCATCTATAAAAAGATTTAAGTTTTTTACAATAAAAATTGATTATTATATATAATAAAAAAGAATCTCTATTTTTAAGTTTATCTGTTTTAATAATAACAGTATTACTTATTTGAATTTTCTATTTAAGTTGTATTACTTAGTTTGGTTAAATTTACAGTACTATTAATTGAGTCTGTTCTTAAAAAGTACTGTTGTTTTTAAAAACTGATTGTTATATATAATAAAAAAAACTTTTATTTTTAAGTTTATTTGTTTTAATAATAACAATATTACTTATTTGAATTTTTCATTCAAAGTTGTGCTATTTAGTTTGGTTACTTTATAGTATTTTCAATTGAATTTGCCTTTAAAAGATACTGTTACTCTTAAAAAATGTTTATTTATTACAGATTTCACTTGATATAATTATGAAGTTTACAGGTTTTTATCCTATTGTAAATTTTGTTTTATCATATTATAAAATGTTATTATTCATTAAAAATCTATAAATAAATTTAGTAGTAGCTATAATACATAAAAATGCCAAACAAGTTTTCTATTGTCTTATTATTTTTTTGTCTAAATAAGTATTTTAGAACAATTAATTTGAAAAATAAATACTAATAAGTATAACAATTAGAATTAAATGATCAAGAAAAAAAAATTTGTTAAACATTTCTATATTATATACTATATAACTTAACTTTGCTCTTGTATTAATTACCAAAAAATTGTTGAATTTTTTTTTTGGATAAATTTAATTGTAATAACTTGTTACATAAAACAATCTTGAAAATAACTTCTATTAAAATCGAAAATTTTATTAAATTTTAAAAAAATAACATGTAATAATAATATGTATTATTTATTTTTATTAGACAAATTAAAGTTGGATCATTAATTTTACTAGAAATAAATGCAATATTTAGTTATTGCAAAGTAAAAAATAAATAATTAATTAACTAAATTTTACTTAATTTTGATATTTTGTATTATTATATTCTAAAAAACTATATTTATTACAAGTGTATTTTATGTATAGTTTTCTTTTTTTTTTAGTAGCAAACTTATAATATTTGGTTTCTGAGCATTTTTTATGTTATAATACTAATAAATTTTCAATTTGCTTAAGCTTATTTTTTTATTGACATTATCAACTTAATTGTTTTCCAGAACTTGATCTTAATTTTAAAGTATAAGCATTATTTTTTTATATTGACCAATAAATTGTCTTAACTATATTATTATCTTACTATAATTGTTATGTTTAATAATAAGTTAAGCAGTTTGTTATATAAGTTTTTACACTTAATTATATTTTTATTTCTTCTGTACTACAAGACATAAAACATTGGTAATAGTTTTAAGTATAATTAAAAAATTTGAAATTACTATTTTATCAAAAAATAATTTTGTAGTCTCTTAATTTATAAAGCAAAAAACTTTAGTAACTAAATTATTGTTTCTTTTTTTATTAGTATACTATCATAAAAATATTATTTAAATGTAAAATTTTATAATTTTTAAATGTAGTATTACTTAAAAATAATAGTACAAACAATACTACAAGATATACTAAATAAATATAAACAAAGATAAGAAACAGAATCAACAATTATAATAAAATGTAAATATTTATTGTTTTTTGGTTATAGATTTGTGATTTTTTACATTTTTTAATGTTTTTTTCATTAATTTTAGCAACTATTAATTTTAATAAGATTTGTTTTACATTATATAAATTCTCAATAAAATTATCTATTATATTAGAACTAAAATCCTAAATATCAAAATATTATTAGATAAATAACTTAAAAAAATACACTAAGAAATAAATTTCTTTACTTTATTATAAGTATTAATATTAAATAATAATTAACTTATAATAAAATATAGGCATTGTGCTATTTTTAAATGTTTTATAAATAAGATATAAGACATAAAATATTGAGTTATTTGTTTGTTAGAAAAAAAATATAACAAATTGACATAATTTTTATATAAAATAAAAGTATACAATATTTAAAAAAACAATTCTATTTTGTCTTACTTTTAAGTCTTGTGTTTAATACACTAGTAAAATTATATAAACTGCTATTTATTAAAAGCATATATTTAATAATATTGTTAAGATCTTCAATCTAAAAGGTAGTTTAAAGTTCTTATAGTAAATATTTTTGATGTAAATACACAGACTTATGTTTATCAACTAAAATAAAGAGCTTTTATTAGATAATTTTTAGTATTAACATATGTTTTAGTAAATTATAACCATTGTTTATAGAAATTTTCTTTATATAAACTATTATAACATAGAAAAAAATTGTGAACAAAGCTTTTATATTAATTATAAAGCTTTAACTTGAGATTTTTTGGTAAGTTTTCATTAATATAAAAAATACAATAAATTTGATAAGTCATTTTATATACTTAAACAACTATTGTATTTGCTGCAAAATTAACATTATTAATAAATATTAATGTTTCTATTATTGTTGCTTTTTTTGTGTATTTTAAAATTCATTTATATAATTTGACAGTTTTATTTAATATAAGAACTTATGTAATAAAGTAGAATTTTGTGTTATTTTTTATGATAAGAAAAAAAAAAAGTGATATCTGATAGCAGTTGGTCTTTGTTATATTGTTATTTAGAACAACATTATAGTATTTTAACCAAAAAACAATTTGTATAAAAAATATTCAAAATACATAGATAAGCCAATTTTTATTAATTTTAAACTTTATAATCTATTTAGATCATTTAATTTGTAATTTATAAAGATTGTTAACAAATAAGATGTATTATGTTTTTTGTTGTGATAAACTTTAAATTTTTGTATTGTATTTATAAAAAATTTCATTTTTAATAATTTTTTTTGGATAATAAATGATAAATTTATATATTTTATGAAAAATTAGATTTTTTAAAGAATATTATCTAAAATTTTTTGATATGTCAAAGCATATTTTTCAGTATTGAGATATAATTGATAATTGTGTATATTATTAAAAATAATAAGAATTATTTTGCATAAATTTTTAATACAATTGATATTGATATTTTAATTTGGTGTTTTGATAATTTTGAACATTAATCTTTTTTTTGGTTTATATTGGCCACCAAATTTACATCCAAAAGCATAATATTTAATATTGTTATCTAAATATTATTTTAATCTCTTTTAGATAACTTTAAATCTTTGTTGTTTATTATAGATCTTCATAATTATGTTAGTATTTTCTTATATTTTAAAAAAATAACTGGTACAAAGTCTTATAGCTAAATAAATATAAAAAAATTTAATACTAAATATAACTAAAATTATAATCAAAAATTTTATCTTTATTTATAGATACTTAATACTTAATTGAAATAAGTTTTTATTAATATAATTCTAAAATTGATTGGCAAGTTTTATATTAAAAATAGGTTTTAAATTAAGATAAAAATAACTTTAGTCTTTTAATATATAGTTTTTTACTAAATATATATATATATCTTTCTTTAAAGGCAAACTAATTATTTCTTTTTGTCTTGTGTTCACACCAAAATATTAATTTTAATACAATACATAATATATAGAATGTTATATTTAAAATTGCCAATATATTATTAATTACAATATTAATTGATATATCCAAATAAATATTATCTAGAATAGTTTGAAAAGTCAAATTTTGTGTAATCTGTTATCTTTAATACTTTAAAATCTATAGTTTATATCTGGTACACAAATTTTCATGCTTATATTCATAATATACAAGTTTTTTTTATGACTTAACACCATTTAAAACAAAAAAAACTTCTTTTTATACAAGAATGAAAGCAGTTACACCAAAAATTTTGATTTGTTTTCATACTACAATATACATCAAATTTAAAAACTATGTAATATAATATATGTAATTTATTTTTAATTAATGAAAATGATTAATATTACATAATTTAAAAAGATTGAAAGGTCAATCACTGCGCCACATATTACATGTTACACGTACATATATGGAGCAGTGATCGATAAAACAAATAAAGTCATGTGTCACAATATTAAATCACGTGCTTTTCCGTGGTTATTACAAATTTTTTTTTGTAACAGATTGTTACAAATCTATTAATCCTTTTTTTTTAAAAACATTTAACATCAAGTATCGTTTTCAAAAAAATGTTGAACAACTTTTTTGAATCACTTGCAGAAATTGGACGATTGAAAATATTGCAGCTCACTACTGTTTTGAAGACAATACTCGTATTTTTGATCATATTAATAAAGATTTTAAGTCACATTCTAACATGGAAGACGATGCTGCACTGTTTGCAAATCAGTTTTTAACATCCAAATGGAAAGTATGCTTTCCAGAAATTATTGCCACTAATAGTGATTGAAGAAACCAATATCTAACTGGGAAACTGCTTGTCACCTGGTGATGACTGCTTGTCAATATCCTTTTGGTAGCTAGCTGGGAATGAGTTCTTGTTGAAAAGATTAGCAACAGAAGAAATTTTTAAGCTCATCCTAATTGTGTTAACAGCTAACCAAGTTTTTACATCTTCGATGAATTTCTCTTAGTCAAAAAAGCAATAATTAGTTATCTAGCAGAATTAAGCACAAAAATATTTTGTATTGTATTTCGAAGAAAATTGGCAGCGACAAGCAGTCATTACCAGGTGACAAGCAGTTTTATTCTGTTATACAACATGCAGAGAGAAGTTACTATCTCTACTTATTCGGATGGTGCAAAATCGATAGCAAAAGTTTGCATGGAAATTCTTAATAGAATTGACTCTATGTTATCTTTTAGGCAGCCCCTTGATTTGGGAAAGAATGATGTAAGTATACAGTTTCATCTGCATGCTATCTGAATTTTTTATAACTTTTTTTTGGCAACCATGAGCTTATTCGATTATTATTTTGTAGACTAATCCGAGAAAATGTGCAAAAGACCAAATTGATACTGAAAACATAAAAAAAGTCAGTATGAAGGCATAAATGTTATTAGCCCACAAAGATGTCTTTTCACATTTTTGTATTACACAGATTAAAGTGATCCAGGGTCCATTCACATCTACAACTGGTAATGACGAATTGCGAGATAAAATACCTGATATAAACAAAAATATGAGGAGTGATGTGGAAATAGATTCAGAAAATGTGATCATTAATGCTGGGCAAACAACCAACGAAGAATCTGAATCACCTATCAAAGAAACTACTACAGAAAAAGTGGAAAAGGTAGATAGTTTTTTCAAATAATCGACTACAACTAGGCAATTTTGTGAAATTTAATCAATTAATATTAATGCAATGAAAGAAAATACTTTTGTGAGAACATGTTGTTGATAAGATAAAAATTTCTATTAATTCATATCACGATGTACGTATTTAAATATTATAACTTCATCATAGAAAAATGTTCATTAATCATTTTTTTTACCTATAGTGGTTGGCAAACAGCTATAATATTTTTAAAGATTTTCGTGATTTCCAAGTGAGTACGGTTGAATCATTGAAGAATGACCTGACACTCTCATATGTGACTGATGTTGATGAAATTTTATAAGTACATTGTCATGCAAAGTTGATCGATTTTTTCAATATTTTAACTTTTGTACATTATTGCAGGTGTCTTTCATCAATCAGCTATGTAAAAAAGGATAAACTGAAATATGTAAAATGTTCCGATCAAGTTTGGAAAACCAGGTTACCTAAATCTTTAACCCCAGCAACTTTGCCAATAAGTGCTCAACTAAATATCATGGAATATAGTATAATAAGACCCTCCTGGAACATTATAATAAATAGTAAATAATAAATAATTTATTTCTATCTGTTATTTAGCTTTTAAATAATAAAGTGGAGTTGAATGCAAAATGGCATCAAAATTGGTCCAAATGGGATTCTTCAATAACCAAAGAAGAAAGGAGCATATTTGACTGTATTCAACTCGTAACAAAAAATTTGTAGGTTTTGAATACAAAGAATTCAAATTATTTTTGTTGTGTTTGTATTATTATATTAATGATATATTTACTCCACAGTTTCTTAAACTTACCATCAGACAGCATTAAAAACATTATGGACAAGAACACTTTTGTCCACAGATATTGTCATTTGATGTTTAAGGAAATATTTAGCATGAGTCATCTTAAATTCATGTGGTAAATGAAACTCTTATTAGTACAAACTATTTAATATACATGAATACTTAATTTCTAAATTGGCGAAATCAGGGCCAATGGTGAATCTAATAGTTTGAAGGAACGATGAAAATCTAATGACCACAAAAATGGAAGGAAACCGGATTTCCAAGTTCTTTTTGATAAGGAAAATGAAATTACATTTGGAGAAGTAAAACCTCCAAGTGCTTCTAATAATATAGTAAATCAAGCATTAATCAAACTTGCAGAATTTATAAAGGGATCGTTGGATTCTTTTCATAAGCAATTTGGATATTCTTCAATTTCTGAAACATTCGGGATTATTATTGGTGGTAGGTTATTACTATCATAATTTACTACTGCTTAATTAGGTAACATCCAAGCTAATTAGATATAAATTTGACAGGGTGTTGTATTAGGTTATTTAGTATGGATATAGTCTTTGATGACTCATATCGCTTTAAGCAAATTGAAAAAATGCTCTTGCCCACAGAGATTGCTAATTTTTTGACCATAGTTCCAGTTATTGCAAATCTATATAGTTTACTGATAAGTCTGTTGATAATGTATCCATAATTTTCAAAAAATCATACATATTATTACTTAATTATTTTTGTTAATTAGAAAAGTATTGATTATTCCATTGATGAATTGAATAGATCGTCTACTCCCATTGGTGAGTCGTACTATAAAGAATCAAACTCATCTCCCCACAAAGTTCATATCCCAGTTTTAAAAATTCCATCTTCTGTATTATCTGATTAGGAAAGTCATATTTTAATCATGTAATTTCTATGATCCTCATTTGGAAAAATATAATTTTTTGCAAAGATGTGTATAAGAGACAGACACAGGCATATGTATAGAAACTAAAGATGTTAGCTGAAATTGCATCTCTTAATAAATTATTGTCCCCAAATTTGAAATGCTGAAATAGTTTTTCATAGTTACTGAAATTAACTTTATTTCGGCTAACATCTTTAATAGAAACATAACTTTGTTTTGATTTTTAACATGTAGTATATGTATCTGAGAAATTTTTATTCGATTTTTCGTGTAATTCCGGATAAATAAAATTATAGTCGGTGAGTCACAAAAAAATGCATTTAAAGTTTTAATTCTATTCAATAAGACCCAATTCCCGAAGATGTTTTGGAATAACTATATGTGGGTCTTCATAATACCAAACATACCTTAAAACAATCCAATTTTCTTCGCACAACTCTTTTTTGAGTTGATCCTGTTCTTTGATAAAATATCGGGATTACTATTATGAAAAAATTCTACATATATCTTTCGTGTTGTTCTTCTTGTACTTTAAGTTTTAATCCTGCAGGATATTCTGGTGTTTTAAGAAAATCAGGTCAATGTATCTTAGATGGCAGTCCAAGATATTTTGATACAATCTCTTTACATAAAATTCTTTTTATATTTCGAACAAGAGGGACACCATGTATTATAATACTTTATACTAGCAAAAGTACTATACTAATCATGATCTTTATTACATCTCCAAAGAAAACGTGTTTTAAGATTATTATATGCATTAGATAGATATTCTCTATTTTTATTACACGTTAATTTTTTGACACAGCCAATACCAAGTCTTTCAGATTCTTTTCGACAATATGGGCACCAAGTACAGTTGCCTCTGAAATTAATGCCCGATTTTGGTGTAATAAAGTATCCAAACATATACATTTCGTTTACCCCCTTGTTATTACTTTTTTGGGCCAAAATATATTTGTTTACTTCTCCATTACCTACTCAAACATTACGTGAAAAAAATCGGAATAAATATGCCTTGTACTTGCTCTTTATTAACTGCTGAAGATAAAAAAAAAATTCTCACATATCTCGAAGAAATGAATGCTGAGCAAATTGCAAAAAAAATGGAGCATGATCCCACAACAATATGACGTTTCATTAACAAGTATCAAAAAACTGGGAAAATCGAAAATTTACTACAATCTGGATGCCCCACCAGCTCTCAATAACTAAACAAAAAGTGCTCTCTTATAAAAAATTAAAAATGAATGATGTAAACCACTACAAGAGATTGTTGATGATTTGAAGCTTAATTGCAGTTTAACAACAGCCCATTAAGTACTTCATAACCATGGTATTTGAGATTATATTGCAGCAAAAAAGTCTTTTATTTCAGAAAAACAAGCAAAGGCACACATTTTTTGATGCAAAAAATATCAAAATAAAGACCTTTATTTTTGGAGATGGGTAATTTTTTCAGATGAAACCAGTATAAAAATTGGCAAACAATCTCGACAAGTTAAAGTATGGCATCATATAGAAGAAAGATATAATATTAAATGCTTAACACCTAGCTTCAATAGTGGTCGACAATTAATAATGACTTGGGGATTGTTGGAGAACTTAGAGGTCCATTGACATTTTGTAATGTATACAAGAAAAAAACGGAAAAGATTACAGCAAAAACATATCTTAAGATTATAGAAACTAATTTTTTACCATTTCTTACTATTACTCATGATTTAGTAACAAGAAATCTAATATTTCAACAAGACAATGCTCCTATTTATAATGCTAGAATTACAAAAAAATGGTTCAAAGAAAAACCATTGAGATTTTGGATTGGCCAGCCAGTTCTCCTAATCTAAATCCATAAAAAATGTGTGGAAAATAATCAAGGACAATATTCAAAAACATGAAAACTTTCCAAGAACTATAGAGGAACTTAAAAATGCTCTAAAGAAGGAATGTTCAAGTTATAATATGTCAGTTTTGAAACGGGTTGTTAATGCCACAAAGAATTGAAGCAGTATTGAAAGCAAATAGAGGGCCAACACACTATTAATTATATATATATAAAAAGTTATATGTATATAAATTAGGTTTAGAATAAATCAAATAAACATTTAAAATTGTATAAAGAATAAATTCAGGTGTTAATTTCGGAGGCGACTGTACCTCTTTTTATATCACTAATTTTGGCAAGCCATGAATAACTTTTAGAACAACTCCAAAGTAATGATGCACAATTATTTTAATAAGAATTAGAAAAACAAATTCTGCCTTTTTTATTTGCAAGATTTTGAGCAAATTCAAACCCAAGTTTTTACATTCACAACACCAAGTACCCATTATTGCTAATTTATTTATTAACAAATTTTCTCTGGTTGTCGATCATCTCAAATTAATGACACTATTTTTTAGACAATAATAATATATACATAATTAACAGTCAATTTATTACTTATTGTCTCGTTTTTTCTACTATCTACAATTTTTATTTCCTTCCACATAAATACTATATCTCTTCTATCTTTTGATTGTTTACATATATCTGAAAAGACAGCTTCATTATTTTTATAATATTTAATGCCCATTCTTCTGACCCCAAACATTTATTTAAATTTTCTTTTCCTGCCATTCTTTTAAAAACACATCTATACTACCTATTAATGCTCGAATATCTTATTATATAATTTCTAAATATTTGAACAAATGCAGTTTCATGACAAACTAGAACAAATTTCTTCTATCCTTTTCCACTTCTATTATTTTTATAACAACTTCAAAAACCAGATATAATTTTTGCTTAAATTGCCAACCAAAAATTCAAAAATCTCTAATGATAAATGATATACTTACAGGCGAACTATTATGTTCTTTATACTTTTGAGCTTTATGTCTTCGTAAACCATTCGTGTTTTTATACTAGTAATTATGTTGGCACAAATTGCATTTATAAACTTGATTCTAATTTAAAATAAAAAAAATTATTAGACTAAAGGTTAGAAAATATTAAACAGTTTTGATACTTATTTGGATTTGGTCTAAAAAATTAAGAATAAATATCAGTTATTTGACTATTTCTATTAGTATTTTTTGTTTCACCATAGACAGTAGAAAGATTTGGTGGACTTTTTTATATTATAAAACTTACTCTGAAAAGATTGATAGACAAAAAAAATAGTATATAAATAAAATAAATATTTTTTTTCAAAGAAAAATAGATTTTTATGAAATATAAGATATTGTTAAGAATATCAGTAAAAAAATTTATTTTTAATAAAAATGATATATTTACTATATTTATTTCTATTATGAGGAATATGAAAATTTATACATCTCTTGCACATATTAAAAACAAAAATTTGTGCTAATCTATTTATTTTAATATCCAAAACTAGATACTAATATCAATTAA
Organism: Geosiphon pyriformis; assembly: GCA_016748015.1. Lineage (NCBI taxonomy): Eukaryota > Fungi > Glomeromycota > Glomeromycetes > Archaeosporales > Geosiphonaceae > Geosiphon > Geosiphon pyriformis. The sequence continues at coordinate 22,768 of JAAOMT010000723.1, read as the reverse complement.
AAAGAGAGTCTTAAAAAATTATATTCATTTAGTTTTCTATTTTCATCCATCTAATCTGAAAATTTTATTATTATCATTATTTTAAAGTTTATTAAAGAATATATTCCACTGTTTTAAAGCAGATTTTAGCCTAAATAATCAAGTTCACATTCAATTGCTAAGAAATTAGTTTTTTTATTAAGATTATAGAATTATTTCCACAATCCTGATTATTTAACCAAAAATTTATAGCTTTCATTACATTATTTTTGAAAGACACTTATTAAGAAGATACTGTTTTAAAAAATTATGAACAATACAATCTTGCACTAGTAAACAAAATGATAAATTTACAGAAAATATAATGTGTTTTATTTAAAATAAATAGCAATAATAAAAGATGATAAAACTTATTGTATATTGATTTTAAAATATTAGTTATTATCAGTAATATATCGCCCATAAATGTTAAATTTGATGTAAAAAGCATTATTTTTTTTAGTTAATATAAATAAATAAGCACAAAATTTATTCATTATACATTCTTAAAATCTAAATGATATTTTTAGAAAAATATGATAAGCTTGCAACACAATAGTTTTTATGGGCTTGTTTATGACAATCACCTAAATAATTCATAATTTTGCAGCATATTTTTATTTTTTCTAATAAATTTCACAAAATTTATAAAATGTTTATATTAAAATTTCTCAAAAAATATAACTATATATTTTTTGATGCTTATATTTAATAAAAAATTAAATTCTAATAAAATAATTCTTGATAGTGATGTTAAAAAATAAACAATAATATTTAAAAATTTATGGTCCATAATCTATTATCACATAAATATATTCTTAATATTTAAAAATAAATTATTTTAACTTATTTCTAATAAAGAATAAAGTAATAAAAATTTTTATTTCAATTTATGTATTATAGAATTTATGAAATATTGCATCAATTTTTAAATGTAATTTTAGTTGTCCAAATAAAATAGAATATTAGAAACTAATACCAGATTAAAATATTTATCTTAACTTCAAAGATTTAATTGATATTTGTTAACAAAGAATATAAATTCTTAGCAAAAATTGGTCATACTATTATTATACAACACTAGTTTTTAGTAGAATCAAAACTTTTTTTTTTTATATAGTTCAAAATATAAAATATAAAAAAACATAAGAAATATTTTAATATGATCATTAAAATTGAAAATCTTTTCTGTTTAAATATACTGTTGTAATAAATAGTAAATGGATTGTTTTAATTAAAAATACTTTGAATAAACTTCTAGTATTGAAAACTTTAATCAGTTAAATATGAATTAAAAAATTTATTTTATAAAATGCAAAATAAAATTCTGAAGAAAAGAATAAAAAATATAAAGTAGTATTAATTTTTTATTTAAATTTATAAATCTTAATTAAAGTAAATAAAAAAAAGTTTTTTATTTTTAAATAAAATAAAAAAGAAAACAAAATTTGGTATTTTGAATTTATTAATAATAATTCAATTTTTAAAGATATTAATTAAAAAAAATCTATTGTATAAAAGAGTTAGTGTCTTAAATCTAAGGTTATCTATATTGGTTGAAAAATTTTATTATTTTCAGAGTTTTTTTATTAAATATTCGTTCAAAGTACATGTATATTTTTTATCTCTAATAAAAAACTAAAACACTGAAATATTCAGTATTATTTAGCAGAAAAACATATATATTTACAAGTTATATTTCTAATATCATTTCACTAAAATGTATTTTATAAAATAATTCATAAGTTTTTATTCGAATTTAATAATGGTTTTCAATTTCATTTTGTGGTCTAAAGCAGCAGGCTATATAAAATTCTGTTAGTGAAATTTTCAAAATATCTTTGGAAAATTTATAACCCAATCAATTGAATTAAACATAACCAATTTTTCATTATTTTTTGAAAAACTTCATATACAAGCAATTCAAAAATAATAAATATTTTGTATTCATTAAAAAAAATTTTGTTTTATATATAAATATAAGAAATTAAATATATGAATTTATAATAGCCAAAATGCTTTAAAGCAAATAAAATTTTTATCTGAGTTATCTCAAAAATATTAGAAAATATTAGGTTTAATAAAAAGAAATAGTATTTTTTTCCAATTATTAGAGAATACAGTAGCAAAATATAATGATCTTGCTGCAAAAATTTGTGAATAAGCATAATATTGAGCATTTTGCCAACTATAACACTAACATCAGAAAACTTTTAATTATTCAAAAAATACATAAATTTATTGAATAAATTATAAAAAAATTGCTAAAGTATAATTGCTAAAATACAAGGAGCTTTAAAATAGTAATATTTCAATATTAATTCGAATATATATTTAAAATTTCTAATTAAAATTAACACAAATTGGTTTAAAATTTTGTTCAGTTAAAGCAATTTGAGAAAGATGTTTTGATTTTTTGGAATTAAAGAAAAGTATATCAGTTACTTTTATGCTTATATATTCATTATTATTTAGTGCTTAATTCTTGAGAGTATGAAAGCTGACTCTGAGAAAATTTTTTTTAGAAATCAAAGCTTTTTATCATCTTTTTCATTAATCTGTTACCAAAAATCTAAAGCAGCAAATCAATAATTAAAATATCTTCTATTGTAAAGTTTTTTTATTGATCCAATTTTTTAAGATTTTGTATTTTTTAGCTATCTTGTAGGTATTATACCTTAAGCTTTTAATTTTTTATGTTTTATATTAGTGCAAGAATCTTGTTGAGATTCCAACCTAAAATATTCGAATTCTAGGCATCAATTACTGCTTAATGAAATTTAATATTTGAACATTATGTCATACAAGAAATTCAATACAATTTATTTATCTCCCTATTATTTTAAATTTTATTATTTTTAGTTTATTATATTTAATTAGAAAATCTGTCAATTTTGATAATGTTTGCCACATTAATAATATCATACAAATTGGTTTATTATTGCTGATAAAGCATATGATTTTTTGATATTTTTCTTTGAAACAACTTACTATTATCCAAACTACTACTGGAATGTCATAAAGTTATTAATATATAAGCATGTAAATAATACAAAATTTATTAGAGAAAAAACCAAATGATCATTAAACAATTAAATTTAATGTTTTTTAATTTATATTAATTCATAATTTGATTTCTTTAATTATTTACATATACACACATACACAAATACTACAAAAAATCTGAATTCTTGTCCTAGAGCTCCTAAAAAAACAGAACTGATAAATTCTTATAAATACTTATCACATGTTTCTGCTGGTATTAAACATTGGAAAGATTCTACTAAATAAATAAATACTAATAAATAAATTTATCAAAGTAGATAAGAAAAGTAGCTTTACAAAAACACAGAACTATGCTGTTAAAAAAACTTGTATAAGAAAGTCAGTCCCATAATTCTGTTATGAACATGAAGGAATATAAAGTAATTTAAATATGTTATTACTTTTATTTAAGTTTTTTGATTCTTTTGTCTTTGAATTTTTTAATTTAATCTTTTATTTTCTAATTAGTGAGTTCTTATGGAAATGTTAAAAAAATATCAAAAAAACAGAATGGATCAGTTAAATTTAAACAAAAAAAAAATAAGAAAAGTTCTTAATATTTGCAAAAAATTAAAACAACTAATTTCAAGATAGGTAAATTATTGCTTGAATTCTGAGACTTCTATACGTTTGGCATGTTTTTTTTATGCTTAATAATAATAATTATATACTTAGTTGTTATAATTAAAAAACAAATAAATACTCATATTTTTCTTTTAATATCTAATCACTCTAAATTAAAAAATCTTGCATAATTTTATTCTAAAAGATAATTGGCTAAGTAAAAGTTTTAAGCTATACTTTGTATATATACATAGTCAACAAATACATGTTTTAAATCGTGACAGTTGTGAAATTAAACAGATATTAGAGTTTATTAAAAAGTATAGGTTTTGGATTAAAATAAGGTATGTTTGTTTGATATTTTACTTAAAATTAAAAAAAAATTAATCTAATAAGTATTTTTATGTCATTTTTGAAAGTTTTCAAACACTATTAGGTGTCTTTCGAGCACTGACTTCTAATATTTTTTCCAGAGGCATTGTTAAAATGTTGGGATCAGTTTTTGATTATAGATTGAAATTCTTATTTATTAGCAAAAAAGAACTCTTTAATAATCTTCTTTACCCATACAAAATATTCAAATCATGTCTTCAATTTCATAAATTGAAAATAAACCTTAATTTTTGACTGGCTTAAAGACATATTAATTGTTATCGAAGAAAATTTGGCCATTTTCCCAGCTAGCAAATATTTAAAAGTTGCCAACTTGATGAAAATATATCTTGAGCAGAATCAAAAAAAACCTAAAGACTTATTCAATTACTTAAATAATAAAAGTTTAAAGCATTTGCTCAGCTTTCTTTAGAACATGGAATTAGAACTATTTTTAATTGAACAAAAGCATTTTTAAAATTCCAAAAAACAGTAAATACAAAAAATTTTTTTGGACAATTTTTCTTAGAATGCTATTATAATTATGGAATTGGTACTTTACAAAATCAAAAAAAAAGCATTTGAGCTATATTTAAAAGCATCAAAAACAGGACATTTAGATATATAATACACTCTTGGATTTTGTTATTATAAGTAAAAAAAACGAGAAAAAATAAGAAAAAAGCATTTGAACTCTATTCAAAAGCAGCAGAAGCAGAAAATTTAATTATACAATACCATTTTTATAGTAAATCAAAAACAACAAAAGATCTTGAAAAAGTAAAAAATCTCAGTTCACAAAGCAATTTTGGAATGCATTATCAAAAAAAATAGACAATTACAAAAAATCTGAAAAAGACATTTGAATTCTATTTAAAAACAGCAGAACAAAGAAATGCAACTGCACTATATAATCTTAGATGGTGCTATCAAAATAGATGGAAAACAATTAAAAATCTTTAAAAAGCATTTGAAATTAATTTGAAAGCAGAAACAAATAACTCAAGTTATCAAAATAGTTTTCCTGATTTAAACATCTTTAATCTCTTCACTTTTAAAAATAAAGATGAATATGACCTAAAATATTTAATTTTATAATTTCAAATTGAGAGTTAAAATGAACTGTTAATTTCAAAGAAAAATAAATAAATTTTGAAGCTTTTTTTTATCAGCTTTTAGATCAATTCAAATGTCTTAAATATAGAAACTTGGATATAATTATTAGTAAATTTTTTAATAAAATAGATAATCACAATATCTTTAAAGACTTGCTAGAATGTCTATTTTGTGATAATATCTCTAACCACTTGTTATAATGTTTAGAATACTACAACAGATTAAAAGATTTACTTTGTAAAATTTGTAAATATTCATAATTTTTATTAAATTAGAACACATATAATAGTAAAAATAGTAATATTGATTAGTATATATATCATACACAGAAAATTTCAGAAAGCTGCAAAAGCTGCTTAGAATGAATTTTTTCCAATCAGATTAAATTTTAAATAAGATAAGAGAAGAAAAATTTGGTGCTGTTAAAGTAAATAGATAAATAAGAGACAGAATTTTATTTTTGGATTAGAAAAATCAAAAGCATGAATGAAATGAGATTATGAAAGTTGTTTTAAAGACAGCCAAAACATACAAATGAGATATTTTTTTTAAATATCTATGTGATTTTTGTTATACTCATTTTTTTTTTAATACCAAGCAATATATTGAATAGTTAATTATGCATCTTAGAAATGTCTCTTGAAATATATCTTTGAATGCTATAAAATAACCAAAGATATTATGACTAATGAATTCATTATGGTTTTGTTATTTGTAAAACATGAAAATCTTAGAGTTTTTCTCAAAGTAAACCAAGATATCTTTACTTGAAAAATAATTTTTTGTATTCTTTTTCAAATTGTTAGTGGCCTAAGGTTTATGCATAATTCAGAACTAGTGTATAGAGACATGTATCCTAGCAATATTTTTGTTTTGAAATTAAATTTTATAAAAGTGGTCATTGCTAACCTAGAATTTTGTTGTTCTGCCAATTATTTTATATAGTCTAATGAGATTTTTGGCATTATTGAATACTCAGTGTCTGAAGTTTATAACTTGTTATCTCATATCAAATACAGCAATATTTATAGTTGTGTTATCATTTCCTGGGAAATTATCTCAGAAGAAAGACTATAAAATAATGTTAAAAGTTATATGTACATTTAAATAGACATAGTTCAGAGAAAGTGCCCCATAATCGAGAAACATATGTCTTAATGTATTCAGAAAATGATTGAAAAAAATTAGAATCAGAATCCATATTGTCATGATACTGCAAAAAAACTTCAACAAAAAGTTATTACTGCTTGCAATAATTGCAATTTAAACAAATTTGTCTGTGAAAAAAACTTAATTTCAAAGATATACAAGATACTACTTGAGATACAACAAGATATATGAGCTAATTAATGGATAAAGCCTTCTATTTATTATTATTTGATATCTAAAAAACATTTTTTGATTTAAATGCTTTTTTTCAGATTAGTATTATCTTAGTAGTTATTTAAATGAAGATAGATTTACCCAATTGGTAAGCACTTTGTATTTATTTTAATAATTGTATTGAATTATTTTAATTGATATTTAACTATAAAATTCTTTGAAACAAATGAATAATAATATTTTTAGCTCTAAAAATATTATCTACCTTTTTATATTATTTTTTAATTAAGAGATTTAAACCGGATATAAACACATTTTGAAAGTGAATCATTAGATAATTTTTTTTATTGAAGTATTCAACTGCAATTTTTTTATAAGTGTTAAAGATAATAAATATATTTTAGTATATTCTAAATTAAAGTTTGAAGTAACAAAAAATAGTTATATATTCTCAAATTAATAATGATTAATAATGTTATTGTGAATTTTTCGAAATGGTATGAATTAATAAAATTGTTGTTTTAACTTATTGATTTGATGATTTTTTTTAAAAACAATTGAATGAAGTGAATTTTTAAAAAAAAATAAAAACTCTATGTGAATAGTTTTAGCCATAATTTGTATGCTTTAGCACCAGAGATGTCAACAAATTAATACTCAATAATTCTTATAATAAAAGAAAATTTCATACAAGCGAAAGCATTTTAATTATTAAATTATTTCAACTTACTTCAATTTTAAGCAAGGAACATGAATTTAGATTTTCACCAGATTTAAAAAAATTTTTAGATTGCTTTCATTCTGAAAATTGAGATAAATACAATTAAATAAATAAAAAAAAATATAAAATTATTATATAATAATTGAAAGTCTCTTAATAATAATAATAATACATTGGAATAAAATGTTTGTTTAACTTATTATTTCTTTATAAATTCAATCAGGTTTTAATTTTAAATAAAGTCCAGTATTCGTATAATATAATAAAGAAAAAAAATGTTGATATAACTTTGAAACATTAACACTTTAATATTAAAGCAAAATTTGTAATCAAAAAAAATTACTTTGTTATCAGTTATAATATCAAAAAATAAAAAAACGTGGAAAGTTGAAATCGCGGTTAAAATAAATAAAATTGCAAAAATGTTAACAAACAATTTTTCTTATTAATATCCATTAGTTGGAAATTATGATAATAGTTATTTTGAAAGTCCTTAATTTCTTACTTATTATTACTTAGATTTTTAGAATTGAAAATGATGTTTGAAAAAATGGTTATTTTTAACCAAAAAATATTTTTTTTAAATCATATTACATTTTGTTGTGTATTTATACCATGTTACGTTATAAGTAGTCATTAAATGTCAATATGTGGATTAAAAAGATATTGGATATGGTCCGATTAATATTGCAATCACTTTTAGATATTTAAATATTATTCAAAATATCTTAAATTTATCTTTTTGAAATATTATTAAATTAAACTTGGAGCTTTTCTAAATCCGTTATGTATATACATCTTCAAAATTTTCAAGATTTTAAAAGCTAAATTATTCAAGAAGAAAATAAGGATCTATTAAAAAAAAGTTACACTGGAATTAACTCTGATTTGTCTTTTGAAAAAATTTTTGACCGAAAAAGAACTACCAGCCAAAGAAAGAAAAAATGCTTTAGAAGTTACAAAAAATAGCTTTGTATTATTAATATTTAAAGAAAATGTTTCTAAAATGTTTTGCTTAGCTGCTTCTACAACAAAAACAGTCTCTTGTGTTAAAAACGTTACTAATTATTATAGAAGAAGTAATATTTGCAATTTTTTTACTTTTTGCTCTAGTGATAGTCATGAAAATAATAAAGAGAAAGAGTCTATAAAATTTTATTATTTTATTAAAACCAAAATTAATCAATTAATAAATTTTATTTAAATATTAAAAATTGTACTTAAGTTTAAATTATTGGTTTATTGGTTTTTGAATTATTGTAATTATAAAATGGTAATATAATAGCTTCTGTTTAAAATAATTTGTTCAAAAAATTATTTATTACAGTTTAAATATTATTCCTAAAATAATAATATTGTTATAATTAAATAACAAAAAATTATTAGGCTATTTTTATTAAGAAGTTTTTAATTATATATTTATGAAAAATAATAAGAGTTAATAGCTTTTTTAGTCAAAATATTTTAATAACAATTTTATAATATGCATAGAAACTAAAATATACTAGAATTTATTTACAGATTGAATACAAACAAATATATAAAAATTCTTAAAACAATATTTTGTTTTATTATATTCAAAACAATACCATAAAATTAAAATTTATATTATATAATAATTGTAAAAAAAGGCAATATAAAATTTATTATAAACTATTAATTAAATCATAAAATAAATTTACACATATTATTACTTTTTGAACTTTAAAAATAAATTTCATTTTTTTTTTAATAAAAAATTTTATATTTATTATTATATTTAAACAACATTAAAATAACTTATTTTTTTAACAAAGATTAATACATCATAAAGTTTTAAATAATAAAATTAATTTTAATTTTGATATGCTCTTTTAACTAGTAAAATTAATATAAATATAAATATTTTATCAATATCTGTATTTTTTTCAATAATAGCTTTCATAAAACTTTTATTATTTGTTAACATGAATTGTTAAATGTTTAATTATTAATAATAATCTAAAATAAAATATTTTTATTTTTAAATTATCTACTACTAAGATATTTGTTAAATTTTCTGTTACAAAAAAACTACTATCTCAAATGTGTAGTAAGAATAGGTTTATATGCTCTGTTTTGGTGGTTTACAAAATGTAAACAAATCTGATATCATATTTACAAATACATAATATTGAGTTTTCTCAATATTTAAAACATTCACAGTTAAATAAATAGTTAATACACATGTATTTTTTACAAGATTATCTGCTGGAAAAATCTAGATTCTTCAAATGCAACAATTAAAACACTTGATGAATAAAACAAAATGAATTCAGAAAAAATTTCAAGCGAGTGACAGTAAGTCTAAAAGTTCAATTTATACAATTCAATTATTTAAATTTCAATATGTTAAAATCAAACTTACAGTGAATGCATATTAAAACTAAGATTCAATAATAAAATTAATGATTTGAGCATTACACTATCATTTGATAAAAAATTATTTAATTTTTCAAAAA
>JAAOMT010000723.1:0-12766 GCA_016748015.1 Geosiphon pyriformis | reverse complement strand
GGCTGTTGGATTTTGGCTTACATTTAACGAAAAGGAGATTACAGCCACCACATGGGACAAAGAGAATGATGATATTATACAAGTATTTTTTAATTATGTGAATGAATTTTAACTCGATTTGCAACATTTATAACAAGAAAAATTTCTGTTTCTATTAAGAATTTGACTTTTTTAAAAACCTGTGTCTTAATATTGTAACTTTATGAATTATTTTTATTTTCATTAGATATTCAATGTGTTTTTGAAGCCCAGCAGTTTTTAACTGTAACATAACCAATTATTATGAAAACTCATATATTAATGTTTCAGAAATTTATTGAAATATTTTATAAAAATATAATAAACTACTAATTGCATTTTTCAAATTTTTATTTCAAATAATAATTTATTAAATATTAATCTTTTATCAAAAAGGGAGTTTTTAAGCAATTTATAAGATTTTTTGGAAACATTATAAGAATTTAATTTACTTTTGCAATTGTTCTTTGAGAAATAGCCTATTGATATCAAAAACTATAACGTATCAGAGAAACTCAAACAATTGGAACATACCAAAAATTAGAGATTTGTGATTAAAAGTTGAGATGCAAAACTAAAAAATAGGATAAAAATTCCAAAACTATATGTTATACATAAAAATATAAATGATTTAAGAGAAGAATTTTTTCTTTGGTTATATATATTGAACCTGGAAGAAAGTCCTCAGAAATGAATTAACAATCTTTTTGTCATAAAAAAAATTATTATGAATTCTATTTCTATAGAAAAATGCTTAAAAATATATACCCTTATTAAAGAAGGATATTCTACCAAAAAATTGTTTCTCATAAGGGTTTAACACAATCTACGATAAAATGTTTAAAAAACTTAGAAAATGAAACTATTAGTTTTATAAATAAATATAGATCTGGACGTCCCTGATTTTTAACTAAATGTGATCAACAAAAATTTGTTTATCTTATTTCTAATCAAGAATATTCAACAGCAATAGAAATTAAAAAAAAAAGAAATTGACAACAGCATTAATTTTAGTGTTGAGATTGTTTGTAGCCTAATTGTTTACAAGTAAGAATTAAAAAAAACCTTACCTAAAAAATTTATATATCAAAAACAATGAATTACCTTTGCACCAAAAACATAAAAATTGGATTATTGAAGACTAAAAGCAGGTAATTTAGTCTGAAAAAGTAAGTTCTTAATTTTCAGGTCCTACAAACGCAAGTATATTTGAAAAACTTATCTTTGAATCCAGTTTAATAAAAGACAACATGCAACAATTCATAAAACATTGACTTTTATCGGATTTGAAAATGCCTATTAGTTTTTTATGTTATTTATTAGAACATTTGATTTTGTGTATTTCATAGTCAAAAATTTAATAAATTTGTAATATTTTATTTGTCATTAATTTAATATTGAAGATAAGTTAAGCTAAGCTTATTCTTACATACTATTATTATTTCTAAAACACTTAACTTATAACCTAAAAGTCAAATAACATTTTTCTCTTACTATAATCAACAATTAAACAGAGAACTAACATTGAATAAAAATTTGGGACAAATGATTCATACTCCCACCCAAATTTAGACTTTTTTGAAGATAATTGAAATGTTGTTAAAGATTAAATGCCTGGTTTCCATGGTATTCACCATAGTTTGATAACAAAGTGGCATTTAGTCTATTATAGCTAAATTCTTTATTATTACTTGGGCCAATATTGAATAATATAGAAAATTTATGGTTTTGTGAGAAAGAGTTTATATTAGACATATTAGGATCACTCCCAATAAAACTAAGATTATTGTTAGAAACTGTGTTAAAGTATAAGATTATGAAATTTTTGAGAATCAACTCCCTGCTTATATACATGTTTTATCTGATTATTCAATTGAACATTTATTGATTTATGATTATTTATTAATCTATAGGTTTTACAAAGGACAGATTTTTCTAAAATATACATGCACTAGAAAAAAATAATAATACATATAAAATTTTAAATCACGTATTAATAATCAATGAATAAATCAATCCAAATATTTGAATAGAAAAACTTCATTAAGCAGTCTTTTCAAATAATTTAAATTGTTAAAACCTATCAATTTCTATTAAAATAAAGAAAATTTATATAGCTTCCTTTTAGCCTCCTTAAAAAATAATGAATTCTTTATAGAAAAGTCTTAAATTTCATCATGATTATTATTGTTAAAGCTATTTATCTCATTTTTTTACTATCAAAAAAAATGATGCAAATTCTATGCAATTGTTTTTTAGTAGAATTTACTGACAATACATTGATATCAATTGACTCAATACTAAATGATTTCAAGAATGAAAATCAGAATTTCTAAATTAAAAGATCCATATCAAGGCAATTGCTCTCATTAAGATATTTAAAAAGGAAATATTTTGTTTACACTTGGGTTTTCATATTTATTTATCAAAAATTAGATCAAATTTATGGAGTTATTTTCATTTATGTAGAAACATTTTTATGGTTTTCTTGAATGTGAGCTCAAATTCAATTTGTTATTATATTTTTTAATTACTTGTGTATATTACAATGGCAACTTAATTAATGCTTTGTTTTATTATGTTATAAATTTAAATGAGTTGCTTTTGAATTTTAAAAGTTAGTGAAAATAAGATTTAAGTTTATTCACAAATAATGGTGGTCCAAGAGCTCTAAAAAATAGATTGTTCCATTGCGCCATTTTTGGAAATTATTAAATTACACTTTGTTCAGTTCCTACAGGATTCAATAGAATTGGATCAATTATAACCCCAATAAAAATCCCTGGCTCATAATAATGGGATGCAGTCATGCAAACTATACCGAAAAACATTTCCTATCCCTAATTCTTTTTGGGAAAATTTGTTTTAGTATTAATTGCCCTAGGTAAAGCACAAACAAAATTGTTGTTTAAAATATTGCACCACTTATTGCAATTTATTTTATGTTCTTTGTTTTCCATTTTTAGTTAATAAACAATCAAACATATATAAAGATCTACATTTTAGTCACTATTTGAGTTAATTTGGAAACCTTGTTTAATTTGAACACCAAAAAATTTCCTTTTTCTTTTTTTTTTTAATGGGACCAAGAATGCATTCAAAGTTTTAATACAAATTCTTTAAAAATTTAAATTTTACATCTAATGAGGTTATGAATGACATAAACAAAATTAAAGAAAGTTAATATCTGGCATAAATGAATAATGTTAATTTTTTATCAATTTAAGAAATCATCTCAAAAGGAAACTGATTGATTCAATTCAAGTTTTTAATTGTTGAATTTTTATCATCATAGAAAAAAATTTCATCATGTTTTCATTGTAAATATTGCATTCCTGACAAAGACTATAGTTCAATTAAAGGTAAATCTAACAGTTTCTATTCTTCAAATACTTTGATTTTCATCAGAAAATTATGGAATTTCTTCCTCTCATTTTCAGTATATTAGTTGTAGACCACAAAACACATTCTCATATCATTGTGAAACATTTCTGACTTTTGACAAAGTCCAATTTCAAACCTGAAAGCTTATTTCAACAACAAAAATTAAACTTGTTTTAATATATAAATGTACACTGAACTAAAAATTGTTTGATAGACATTTAAATAACTATCTTAATACTTTAAAGTAAATGAATGCCTAATATAAAATTGTTCATAAGCAGTGTTTAGATCACAAAAATTTATTGGACAATGAGAATAGTGGGTCAAAATTTTTTAAATATATGCTTAATTTAAAATATTCAGAAATTTTGGAAATGTAAATCATAGGTTTTTACCATAATCTCTTTTGGTTTCCAACACACAAAAACTTTAGTTGTTTTATGAACTTTGCTTTCAGATTCTGTTGAAACTTTTTAATAGAAAATATCTCAAACAAAGAGTATAAAGGTCTCGTCTTTTTTGATTTTCAATGGTTAAAATTGATAAAATAAAGCTTACATTTTGACCTGGTTTTTCGATTTTTCAAATTTTACACCCATATTTTTCTTTTAATTTATTCTAAACATAATTTGCCAACAGTCACAAGTTAACTTACTTGCCGTGAAACAAGCTTTTGATTAATCTTTCACAATTTTCATATCATCGTTATGATTAACCAATGGTCTTGAGCTGTTCCAGAATTTTTTATCAGTTATAACTTCATTTTTTCAGCAATAAGGGACAAGATATTTTCTTAATTGTAAATTTTTATGTTCAATCACTTAATAATGATCATTTCAGCTCCAAATTTTATTGTCGACATGATACTTGTAGAATTTTTAATTTTAGTAATCAGCTAGCAAATTCTAAAAATTCTCTTGAAATCATTCATCTCATGCTCTGTGGGGAAGAAGCATGTATACGAAATTGATCCAGCGAAAATGCTATAATACCTCATCTTTGTAAAAATTTTTTATGAATTGGAAACGATTAAAAATACTGATCAAATAAAACTTTGTGCTTGTTAACTCAAAGATGTGTTTTTTGTCATGTCAATTTTTCAAAAGTTGATAAATTATTATTTTGGAATTTATTAAAAAAGTTACAATTAAATGGTTTGAACCTTTAATGCCTCTTCTATGGCTTTTAATCTTCACCAATTATGAAAAGATTACCTAAATAAAAACCTCAGCATTTGCTTTAAGAAAATGCAATGAGTTCAAAAACAATAATAAGTATTGAACACAATTGCTCTGAATAACCCACGTTTAGAAAATCAATAAAAATCTCCATAATTCAACAGTTGTATTATCAAATGAAAATTATCAGCTAGCACAAGAAGCAGTCTAAACCATCATTATAGATATTGAAAAATATTAGCATCCACGTCGTTCCTCACCTTTACAAATTCACAACTTATCAAGAACCAGTTCAAATTCTCCAAGAAATCTAATGTCAATTCAATTGATCACTAATAAACTGGACATATCATTGTCAACACCACACATTTCTTTGGTGGCGTCACCATCCAAAGACTATTTTACATGCTCCAACCAGCCATTCTTTTCCTTTTTCCAATTATTAGAAATCATATCAAGCCCAATGTCAATGAGTCCTCATTCTTCCACATCAAAAGAGGATTTTCAATGTGTTCATTCTAATTTAAAAAAAAATCTTCGTAATTTATGCCCATGTATAAAAAATATCACAAATAATCATAAAAACTCTTCTTTTACCTTTTATTAAATTTAGAAATAAATTTTAATAATTTAATACTTTTTGATAATCACATCATCTATATATTTTGAAGTTTGCAATTCTATGCATGCTATGTTTATGCATTTAAATATTTAAGCTACAGTAATAAGAAATCTTTTTTGGATTTTCTAAATTTTTTATTGCATTTTCTACCATGTTGTATGGGATATATGAATTGTTCAATATTAATATTCTTTATTCTTTCTCTTTCGAAATCATATTGTTTTTTAATTATCATATTCTTGACTTCAAATTTCATAGATATTTAGAACAATTCTAACACATTCAAGATTGTTAAACATATTGAGCCATTTTTTTTCTTTAACAAAATTAGTTTTTACTTATACTCAGAGTAAATTATTCAAAGTCCAAGTTATAATTTCTTGTGGCTTTTTAATCTTGAAAAATTCAAGGCAATGGCAATAGCTATGACATATGCATATATTCATTTATTTTAATTGTTTGTGTTAAAATGTTTTTGTTATAAATTTTCATCCTCAGGAAATGTATTAATATTTTGATATTTTTGTAGTTTATGTTTATTAATTTCAAAGATTAGCTCACTTCTTACAGATAATAAAATTTATAAATTTAACATTTTTAAATTATGCATAGTTTCTTAATACACATGTGTTTCAAGTAAAATCCCATTCAAAGCTGTTTCTAAACTCTTTAGCTAAAATTCCCTGGAAAAGTGTTTTTATGTTTCCTACCAATTAAAAACCATAAAAGAATGATTATGTAATATTACTTTAAAAAGCATACAATTCTTCCTAAATAGAGGGTTTTAACATTAGTTAAGATCTAAAAAGTCCATTTTTTGGAAAATAACATTTACAGTTTGCTGCTAAAGTAACCAATGCTTCATAACTTGATACACGGTAAAATAAATAAATAAATTTTATTTAAAAGTGTAAAATATACTTCGATACTAATCAACTCAATTCCAGTCAAAATTTTTATGATTTTTAGCCTACTCTAAACGTTTTTTTATGTTTGTCGGAGTAAAAAGTTTGGAAAGTATAGCATCATACTTTCAGGTAAACATTGTTAAATCGTGTCTACACTATTTTTTCATTTCCCATTGTATATTAGTGGTGGTTAGGTGAATTTTTTTTTTGCAAACTATACAATTTTGACATCTTGTTTTAGGATCGTGACTTATTTTGGCCAGATTTTGCTTAATCCTTAAAGTCTTTTGTTTCCTTCCACCTTTTAGTATAACAAAGTGCTGTAAACTATCAAAATGTTCCTAGCATAAATGTTAATGAGACTTCTCATTTAAATAGCTTCAATATCATTTGTTGATGCATTTAAAATTCGATAATATTTAAATCTTTAGATCTTTCCAATTTAAATCAAAATATAACCAAGTTCTAATTTAGGAATTATAGATTATTTCTCCCAAAATTTACAACAAAATAATTCTCTTGTTCATGATCAAAGACAGTTAACCCTATGTAAAAATATACTTCAATTTAATCAATTCCAAATTAAACCTAAACCAAATTTGATTCAGTGCTCATTGAATCTACAGAAAGATGTTAAAATACAAAGCAAAAAATATTTAAATAAGAAGCAAATAGTTCTTAGTAACAAATAACATATTTTAAATAACAAATAAAATATTTTAATAAAAAGGCAAGAATTATAACATTAAAGTAATTTGGCCACTAAAAAAATAATATGGATTAAAGAAATATATATGAATCAATTATTTTTGTGTTTTAATTCCGATTCAATCTGACTGCTACAAAGAAGAAAATTAGTTTCAATAAATTAAATAAAATTAATAAGATTTAATGAATTATAAAAATATAACAAAAACATATTTATTCTTTTTTTCTATTAATCTTAACATGACAATACTTTAATATGAAAGCAGGCACTAATCAATCAATTAATTCAATTAGATTATAATACAATGTAATTTGTTATGTTTTAAAGAAATTTTTTAAGTCTCAATATTTTGGAACCATATCAGAACAAAATATTGATTATTTTATGTCTTATTTCAAAATAATTTGGTTTGTTGTTTTGAATAGAATAAATCAACATATAATTATTATTATTTATTTGATCAATGATGAGAATATTCATAAAATTACCAATCTCTATAAGTGAAAACATAATGTTATAAGTTTACAAATAATATGAAAAATAAAATTTATATATTGAAGTTTACAGAAGCAAAATTTATTAGTTTAGCTGATATATCAAATTTTTTATCAAAATGTTTATAGATAAAATTTTTAAAAGGAAACGCTTTACAGTCAATATCCTCACATTTGAAAATAAAGATAAAATTTCTTTTAAAAATAAAATTATATATGATAGTATATACTATTTATAAAGCTAAATATAAATAAAGAACTGATCTCTCTTAAAATTTTTCATCTGTTCCATTATTAAAGTGCTTATGGATTTCATCAGTTTAACTAGGACGCAAATGTATTAATCTATCATTGCTAATTTAATCAATTCCCAAATCCAAATCCAACTCTAAAAAAGATGTTTAAAGCCAAGTTTTAAATAATAAATATAATAAATGAAATACTTACCATTTGTAGAAAATCTCAGTTTTGAAATTAACAGGCTTCTATAACTTGTCTTATCTCAAATAACATCTTGGGTCTTTTCAGGTTAAAGTATTTTTTCATGTATAGGTTGATTTAAGTTACAATGATCACAAGCAGCAATAATACTTTGTTAAAATTGTTTTGCAGTATCATGATAATACAGATTATATTGCCAATTTTTTTCAATCATTTCCCAAATACATAAAGAAGTATATTGTTTGATTATAGGGCATTTTCCATCAATCAGATCAAAACGTACATGAATAGGATATGTATTATTTAAAGGTTTTTCTCCCAATATAATTTCACATGAAATAATAGCAAAGCTGTATATATTGCAATACTTTGTATAATAATTCTTCTTGCAAATTTCAGGCACAAGATATTCAAGAACACCATAAATCTTCCCAGACTGTGGAATGTAATTTGCTGAACGACAGAGTCCAAGATCAAAGATGACAACTTTTAAGAGATTTGTTTTCAAAACAAAGCTATTTCCAGGATGCAAGTCCTCATGCACCAGTTTTGATTTATGGATAAATCATAAGCCACCAGCAATTTGAAAAAGAATACAAAGAAACATGTCCCAAATAAAAATATCTTTATTCAACTTGAGAAAAGCTCTCAAATTCTGTGTTTCACAAATGATAAAACCATAACATATTTATTGGTTATAATGTCTTTTGAAATCCCATAGCATTCAAGGATGTACAGAAAGTGTCTAAAAGTTTCTGAACAAGATTTTATTTAACAATAATATTTATTTTTTTATAAAATAAAACAAAATAAACAACATATTTATAATTTTATAGTAATTTTCTAAATTTTCTATTAAGCTTTTAATACTTTGTTGGTCCTCCTTGTGCTATAATTACTGCTTGAATACGTTAAGGCATACTATCAACTAATTTATAATCATTGATTTAGGAATAGCTTTCCAAGCTTCTTTAACATACTTATCAAGTTTTTTAAGAGTAGTTAGTGGTTTTTCTTTTTTATGAATATTACATTTTACTATAGCCCATAAATTTTCAATTGGATTGAGATGGTTCATGCCATACTTTACTAGACCAATTGTGTTAAAATTAAGAGAAAGTTGATTTGTCACTCCATAATACTCTTGCCCATTTTTGATTTGTCCAATTTTGATGTTTAATACACCAAGCAAGACGTGCTGCTATATTTGCTGGAGAGATTAAAGATTTCCTTCTTGTATAACAATTTCGTAATCCAACCGATTTAAGAGCATGCCAAAGAGTTCTAAGAAAAATAGTTAACTTTGTTTTTTGTTTCCAAAGAGTTTGTATATTTGCAATACATAAATGACAATTTTTTCTATTAAGTGTTACTAAATATTTAAGTCGGCAATATTTTTGGTGAGTAAATAAATATGAACGTCCCGAACGAGGTCTTAAATCAATTGAACCAGTTTCTTTAAATCATTTTATTGTATCTGAAACTGTTTTTAAGCTGCAATTGACTATGTTGGCAATATCACAATATTTCTTACCATACTGTTGTAATAAGCATATAGTATTACATTGAGCAATCATTAATTCTTTTTTTGCTCCCATTTCATTTTAATAAAAATAACGAAAAAATCTTATATGCGCGTTATATTTCATTTTTATAAAAAAATAAGTATGAATAAAATTGATTATGCATATCATGAAAAAACATTATACATGCGTGTTTAAAAAATAAAAAACACATAATTAAATAATTAACTAACTTAATTTCGTAATAAACTCATACTTTTCTATTTATTCAAGCATGTGGAATATTACTCCAAAGTTTGTTCAGAAACTTTTGGACACCCTGTGTATTTGTAAGTAGTATTTTGATGATGTGCAATAAACTACACAAATATAGTTTTAGTGTTAGAAAAAAGTAATAAAAATTACATAGATTCTTAAAATAAAATACTTCATCTGAATTAATATATTTTATATTCTGGCTATCTTTGAGATACTTTAAAGCAACCTTTGTAACCTCACTTCATTTATACTTTTGACTTTTCTTTTTCAAAAATAGTATTTTGTCTCTCTTTTAACTACTATTTTTAACAATACCAAATCTTTTCTCTTCCATCTTATCTAAAAATTCAATTTCATTGGGAGAAATCTATTCTAAGCAGCCTCTGCAGTTTTCAGAAGAGCATTGTATATATGGAATATACTGATTAATTGTATTACTTCCACTATTTTATGTTTCCCAAATCTTAACAAATTGTAAATTTTTACAAGATTTACACCAAAGCAGATCTTTTGATGTTTTATAATATTCTAAACATTTCAGCAATCTGACTTTATAGATATCATCCCTTTTATCAATATCACAAAATAGACATATAGGAGATCTATTAATAATTATACCAAGTTGTCACATTTAAAACACTTGAATTCATTTGAAACCTGGTCAAAGAAGGCTTCAAAATTTAAAAATTTTCCTTTCAAATTATTGCGGTATTTAAAGCCTCGATTTTGAAATTGTAAAATGATATATTCCAGATTGTCTTGGTCATTTAAAGAAAGGTCATGGAAATTTAATTCAGAAAATCATTTTGATAATATAGGTTATTTGCTCTCGCTGCTTTTAAATAGAGTTTAAATGCTTTTTGAAGGTTTTTTGTGGTTCTCCATTCATTTTGATAATACCATCCAAGGTTATATTGTGCATTTTGATTTTCTGTCTCTGCTGTTTTTAGATAGAATTGAAATGTTTCTTCTAAAATTTTCACTATTTCTCATATCTTTTGATAATACGTTTCAATACTGGTTTGTGAACTCAGATTTCGGATCTTCTGTTGTTTTTAATCAATTTCGATGATATGCTCTAAGAGCAATTTGTCCAAATAAATCTCCTGCCTCTGCTGCTTTTGAATAAAGTTCAAATGCTTTTTATGAATTTTTCATCGTCCTTTCTCCATTATCATAACAAACTGCAAAATTGTATTGTGTATTTAAATGTCCTGCCTCTGCAGCTTTTAAATAAAGTTCAAATACTTTTTCAGAATCTTTTGTAGTTTCCGTTCCGTTTAAATAACAATTTGCAAGATTGTATTGTGCATTTAGATCTCCCGCCTCTGCTGCTTTTGAATAAAGTTCAAATGCTTTTTCTTAATCTCTCGTTGTCTCTTCTCTATTATAATAACAAACTGCAAGATTGTATTGTGCATTTAAATGTTCCACCTCTGCTTCTTTTGAATAAAGTTCAATTGCTTTTTCAGAATCTTTTGTCATTTCTCTTCTATTATCATAACAAAGTGCAAGATTGTATTGTACAAGAGAATCTTTTGCGTTTGCTGCTTTTTGATATTCCAAAATGCTTTTTTTACATTAGGGATAGTTCCAATCTCATGTTCTAAAGAAAAGCCAAATAAAATATTGTCTATCAAATGCTTTGGATTTTTCTTATTCAAGCAATTAAGCAAATTTTCAGGTGTTTTTTGATTGCCCACAAGATATTTCTTCACTAATTCAACAACTTTTGAATATTTAATAACTGGAAAAATGGCCAAATTTTTTTTGATAACAATCAATGTTCCTTCAAGTCAGTCGAGGATTGAAGTTGCGTTTTCAGTTGATAAATTTGAAGACATAATTTCAACTAAAACAAAAAGATTATTAAGCCTTGAATATTTTGTATGAATAAAGAAGAAGTTCGTCTTGCTAATAAATAAAGATTTCAACCTCTAATCACATTTCTGAAAAGACTAGGCCTTGAAGAAATTAGAAATGTTGGAAAAGTTCTGAAAACATACAACCCTTTAGCCAGATTGATTAAACGGGTAGAGATTGTCTAAGAACTCAAATGGCACTGTCTTATTGCTATTTTAATTTAAATGAGATTTTTTTTGCATAACAATCAAAATGCCGCCTTCAAAAAAAATTCTTAATATCAAGAAAAGGTATATCACTCTACTTTATCAATGATAGGCTTTAATAACAAGTTTAAAGTAATTTCCTTGGTTTTCATTGGTGTAAATTTTATCTTAGATTTTTGGTGTGTCAATACACCAATTTAATTAAACATTGTTTAGAAACTGTTCAATGAATTTTATCATGGAAAAATTCTTATTTTAATGAGAATGCATAAAATATAAATTAATTATTTCGAAGAAATCACATTATTAAAAGCTAAAATATTTGCCAAATTTTCGTTTTAGTTTACTCTGAATTGGACCATATTATTTATTAAAAATATTTTAACATATAAATAATAAAAATAAAAAATTTAAGAGTAAATATGTTAAAACACACATCAGAAAATTATCTGTTGTATTTTGACAACTAAAATTAAATCTGAAGAGTTGACAAAAGATTGTTTATATTATAAAAATATAAAACTAAATTTATGGTGATATATTATTTTTATTACTTAATACTCTTGGATTAAAAATAAATTGAAATTTATTACTTTTAAAGATAATTTAAAAAACAAAAAAAACTTATAAAAATTCAAAAATTAATGAGTAATTGTTTAAAATAGCTTGAAATATTTTTGCTTTAATAACTACAATTTATTTATAAATTAACTGTTTTTTATTCAGTTTAATTACTTATTAATGTTTTTATCTGGTTTATTGTTATATAAATTTGCATTAGTAAATTTTTTTCATATTGTTAATACAAGTTATAAATAAAACATAAATCGGCTTTTTTGTAAAATTTATTTTAAAATCAAATTTTAGACTTAAATTTTTACAGTTAATTAACCAGGTAATTTGAGCACATAACAATAAACCAACCAACCAAATTAAACAATAAATTAAAACATTAAAGTTTTGTTAAAGCCAAAAAAAACAGTTTATAATATAAAGTCAAATGATTTAAAACTTTAACACTATTTTTGCATATAAAATTAATTATCGGGTCAATGTTTTATTTAACAAGTTATTAAAATAAACAATAAAATTACAAATCAACTAGTTTAATATAACAGCAATAATTTTAATAAAGATATTTGAGAACATTTTTTGATGTTAT
>JAAOMT010000426.1:138612-271112 GCA_016748015.1 Geosiphon pyriformis | reverse complement strand
CCTATGCGTCAGACCAATCGTTTTTTAAAATCTTTTCTTTCTATTTACTGGTAAAAGAAATTTAATTTCACCAATTGATTTATTGGAAAACAATAAGCTTAGCTGTTTGTATGCCATCATAAATTAATTGTTTGTTTTATGGTCCCTGCTAGTGGTTAGCTCCCTTTGTTGCTTAATCATTGTTTGGGGCTCCGTGAATAAAACAGC
Organism: Geosiphon pyriformis; assembly: GCA_016748015.1. Taxonomy (NCBI): domain Eukaryota; kingdom Fungi; phylum Glomeromycota; class Glomeromycetes; order Archaeosporales; family Geosiphonaceae; genus Geosiphon; species Geosiphon pyriformis. The sequence goes on along the minus strand of JAAOMT010000426.1, from coordinate 270,905 downwards.
AGCGCCGCGTTTTGCCATCAAATTTTTTCATGGTGTAAGAAACTCAAACCAACGCAAATATACTTCCCCCTAGAACCACCAAAAACAACCATTTTTGTTTATTTTTTTATTAACCAATTTTCTCTCTTCCGTTCAATTTTTCACAGTTTTGGAATTTTCTTTCATACCTCACCATTCTTGAAACGCATATACATTGACAACAACAACAACAAGAATCTATTGTTATTCGCCACGAAGTTGTTTAACGGTGTTCCCAAAATTAACTCCTTTCCTCGATCGACCACGGAAAACTTACCCAGGTCCTATTATGAACATATCTGAAGAAAAGTGGTCTATTCAACAACAACAACAACAACAACAACAACAACAACAACAACCAATACCACCCTCACCTCACCACCCCCATCCACAAATGAACACTATGCCTGGGGAAAACTTCATGCCCCCTTATACCGTCTACGATAATCAACACCCTCAAGGTCCAATGCATCCACAAATGTAAGTTTAACCCACTTTTATGGAAAATGCGGAGTAATAGCCTGAAATATTTTGTCGTCCCTGCGTGTTGCTGCAAAAGTTTTTGTGCACGTATTTATTGGTGGAAAGCAAAACGCAAAATCATGATACTAGCATTCGTTTGTGAGTGAAATTAATGAATGTCATTTTTGATAGCAATTCGATTTATGGTAAAATTTTGGCCTCGTGTTTCTTTTTGCTCTTTGGTAATAAAAGAGAAATTTTGCAGCCTTTGCTGTCCTCCATTGGTTCAATTTTATGAACCGTCCAAGTCATGGCGTGACAAAAAATTACCCTCCTGGCCCACCAATAAATTCACACCTAACTCACTACACGCAAACGCAAGTTCTCACTGACCACCATTAATGGTCAACTTTTCAAAATTTCATCGGACAAAATTCATCAAATAATTCATTTTATTTTTATACAGCCCAGTACACGAGGCTAGCCATCCATTGTACATGAATCCGCCAAAACAAGAAATGGACACAGCGCCAAGGGGAGCTTCATATCCAGGGTAAATATCAAAATTCAATATTAGTTTTCATGGGAGAGTATGTAGTCATTTAAGAATGAAATGTTTGATGGAATTTGTGGCAACCAATGCTTTCATATCAACAATCATAATTCTTCGTGGTTCCATATGCTTTGCATTAACATGAAATGAAAACATTCTGCTCTTCCTCTCTTTCCTAACACGTTAGTTACGTCCCAATGAGCGGACCTAATTCTCCTACCACACCCCGCACAAATGGATCAAACCCTAATAATACATCACAAAATTTAAATAGCGTGTCAGATCGTAAGAGAATGGATGTTCCCACTCAACCCTTCACAACATCAACATTTCCATCTACACCGTTCCCCACTAATGGCACGAGAAAGCGAAGATCAGACGCAATGGGTTACCCCGTTGATGCTGCCCCATTCTTTTCCCAAACAAAACAGCATTATAACGTTTACAGCATGGATCGCGGAAATAGGTGATTACCGTTTCGTTCAACCTCAAAGTTTTCTCATATTTTCGAAGCTCTTCTCCTGCATCATGGTCATAAACTGACTTTACTCGTCTTTCTATTTTTTAGCTATAAACTTCGCATAAATTCCAAGGTGGATCGTGGCTTCTTTTTGGCTGATAGTGATTGGACTTGTTATCGAAGAAACTACTTTCAAATAAGTAGCGCCTTCTCTATTACCACGAATGGCAGTTCAATGCAATTGAACGAATCGGAAACTCCTTGCTTGATTGAAGTCGATGGTCAATATCATACCGTTACTCAGTTCCTCTTAGGAATCACGGCTCGAGTGTCGAACAGTGACAAAAAGATTGAGTTGGTACAACATACTCCAAAACGAGATAAAGGACCTCAAATGGTTCCAATGTCAAAACCAATCCGTGCCGGTGGTAATTTGAACCTGAGTTCAGTGGGATCAAATTCAAATATCGTCACCTTTGAACGTATCCAATTTAAGACGGCAACTGCCAACAACGGTAAACGTCGTGCAGCTCAACAATACTACGTTATAATGGTGGATCTTTATGCTCAAGTCGAAAATGGTGAACATCATCGAGTCGCAACTTCCACTTCAGTCGCATTGGTAGTTCGTGGCCGAAGCCCTGGTCACTATGCCGATAATCATGATCGATACAATCCATTGGGTATGAATCCCGCTTTTCCGAATGAACGTCACTTGAATTTCCACAATCCGCCAACTAATGGTGGTCCAGGAGTGATGCAAGGAGATTATAGTGGTAGTCCTTTCTCTTATCAATATTCCCAATTCACCGGATACCCCCCGGTCAGCAATCCAAGTCCGATGCGAAATGATACCCTATCCCTGATCATGAGCACACCAAATACTCCAACCACTCCTTTCCATCCTCAACATCCTCATCAACCATACATGGTCCCAAGCATCTCTGATGTTAATCCAGGTGAATCCTCAAATCCTGACATGTATCACAATCCTAATCTAGATCATGGACCTCATGATCAAAAAATTCAGCACATACCACCCCACCACCAACATCATCAATCAGTTGGTATGGATATGCATAATGGAGAAGGTAAGTTTGATAAACAATAAATTTTTTATTGGCGATACTTGCTCTCATGATTCTTGATCATCTCGCTGCGATGGTTTCATTATCTTAATCTGATCGTAAATCGTTGTCTCTCGCTCCTTCTCCCTCCTCCTCTTCATCATCATCATCATCATCATCATCATCATCATCATCATCAACATCAACATCAACAACAAATCTTATCTTTACCCATGCCCAACTCTACCTCAATCTTCCTTATCCGGCCACAAAAAATGGTTCGTGATCTATTTCTTTTTATCATTATGCTTTTTTTGTTGCAGCTAATTCGACCCCGCATTCCGCCTTCTCATCATTTGAGTCACGGCATAATCGAACGGGGGCGAATATAAATTCTTCCTCTTCAAAACCATTCATGAAGATTCAAATTCCACAATCTTCCGAATTACCAGACCATCCTCTAACTTCTCCCGGCTTCCATTCTCAAGAATACGTCGACGGATTCGGAATGTATCATAACGGTCCTATGCCAAATAATCCATCTCAACATCACGGCGGCTATCATTCTGATAACGATCAACATCACCCAAACGGATATCAACGCCACGGTCGTGTATCTCCGCAACAGCCATCAAGATCTGATGGTCCTTTATCGCAAAATCCTACTAATGGTCAACATCACGTCTCTAGTCCTCCAATTAACGGTGATCCAAAAAACAATGGAGCCAATGGTGCAAATGGAAATGATCATCATGGATCAAGGTCACCCTCGTCAAATCATGGCAGTACAAACTCAACACCAACCTCGGAGTTGGGTAAAAATCTTGGGCAATTAAACATGAATTATCGCATGGGCAAAATGGAGGAAGCTGATAAATTATAAAACAACACAACACAATACAACACATCATCATCATCATTATCATCATCATCATCATCATCATCATCATCATCATCATCTTTATCATTATCATTCAGCAGAAACGCTTGCCACAAAATTAGTTTTTTTTAAATAATTATTTTGGTCACTGGTGTGAGCTGCCGCCTTATCGAATTTTGAAAACACGTAAAGGCAATTAATCTGGAAGCTTTTACCGATCGATTCTTGTATCTGCTTCCTTTTGAGACTCACGCGGGTATTGTAAATATGCGGTGTTTCTTTTTTTGGGCAGGAACTTCCTATACCTCTGTACCATTTGTATTTTATTCTGGGTTAAAAATTGGGTTGGGTTTACTTCTGTATACTTGGTCATTAGAAAAATTATTTCCCTTTTTTTAACGTCTTCAAATTTTTTTTAGAGATAGAAAAACAAAAAATTCAGCAAAAATTCTTTTACATATACACACAAAAGATTTTAATTTTTTGTCTATTTTTCTCATTTTTACTCATTATTATTATTATTATTATTATTACTACTATTATAACTTTATTATTATTATTTTTATTTTTAAATATTATATTATTGGGAGATTCCGGATATACTTTTCGGTTCCCCAGGAAATCCTTCCTTATTTGATGTGATTTCATTTTTCATTTCATTCTCATTTTTTCTTCTCTAGTTGTACAAAAATTTTGCATTATATTTAGTTTTATACATACATACATATACATATACATATAATTTTTGAAATTTTCGCTATTTGGGTTCTCGTCTCTTACAACTTTTTTCGCTTAACCCATTCTTATTTGTTCGGGAACTCTAACCTTTATTTATATAATAATTTTATTTTCCTCAAAGCTCGCATATACACATACTTACAGTGTTATAGTCGTCTTTTTTTCCATTTTATTATAATATTATCTGCTATTACTATTTGCTTATTCATAATGCTCGTTATGCATCATCAAATATTTGAAATAAATATATGAGAGGTATGAGAACAAAAGCAAAAAAAGTACCGATATTTTTTGTTGAACATGCGCGTATTCCGTCCCAAGGAAAGACTTACGCAAGCTCTAGAAATATTGCAATCTTAATTCAAGATCGAGTTTATACTTTTGGAATATTACTATAATGTACCAGGAAAAATTTAAGATTTTGTGCAATATCTTCGAAGTTTGACGATGTAATTTGAAGAGGACAACAATCTTTTGTGAAGATCTCAAAGAACTATCAAAAGAGATGATTCAACCAAACAAATACCAATGTAAATGTGTTTGAAAAGCGCTCAAATCTATAGAACCTCTTCTTAAACAACTTTTCTACAAGATCACCACTTGCATCGAGATCATGATCAATTTTTAGTTGAAGGACGATGAGAACAGGGTATGAGACTTTTTCATTTGATACGATATCATCTGAAAATTTGGCTGAACTTGTAAAATTCCATAAAGATATGATCACAGAAAAGCTTAGTTCTCAGCCATGAAAGTGTTGAGATATCATAGGATACAAAAGTTATTTGGGCAAAAAAAGATTCGACTCCAACTAAAGTCCTGGAAGATTCATGGTAAGCGAACATTAAATTATTAAACTTGGGGTTTTAAAATTCATTTCTGCGATGGATTCGTGTTACCAAATTTGTCGAAATCCAAACTATAGTTTTGTGAGTTTACATATTTGATTTTTTTGCTTTAAAGTTATAAATTTTCCTGTTGTGAAATTCAGAAAAATGAATGGATTGATAAATGATACGGTCGCCAAGTAGGGAAATTTTCAATAATAGACGAATTTTGTACGTAATGTACACTCTCGACTGATTTCCTTCATTAATACTTCCTATTTGGCAATCTCTCCCTATAAAAATAACAGAAAATGCATATATGAATATCAAGCATAGTACATAAATTAGTTTACATGGAGTATTGCCATAATTCGAAGAATCGATTTGTATTTGCCGCGACCATTAAAATAAAAGGGCATAACAGCAAAAAGCGAGTTCGGCAGGAAAGAAAGTGACCGGCTGGAAGCATGTTCAATGCATAGGCAAGTGTCTGGGAAAAAACAAAGAACAATCTAAATTATGCAAAATACGTTACTTGTTTTGTAATATTGACACTAAATTGATGATTGCGTGAGCATCCCAGGGTGAACTAGCCACTTCCATCTACCCACACTTTGTTGATTTTTTTATTTTTGCAGCATTCAAATGAGTTTCTATTCAATTAAAAGTTATTGTGCCCAAATCTAGCCATAATATTTAAAAAGGGATAGAGTATTATCATTGTCAAACCAAACCTACAGTGCCTTCTTAAAGAAATAAAAATTAATTGTCATCATTATAAAAATAAATCATCATTATAAAAAAAAGATGCTCACTGTTAGTGCATTGTGGTTTTCTAATTTTGATGTCTGTATCACATACTGAAAATCAATGCATTGGCAATTTTTAATTAAGATCTTCTCGTAATAGCTCTTTGACAGTGGCTGTAACATGAAAAAACAATACGTAAAATTAGATACCTCTCAAAATAAGAGCATTTGCATGTTGATGAAAGTTGCAACACTATCTGTATTTGCATCCTCACAGTTGCTGAGCAATAAAAATAGCTAAGAAACGTGACACCTCCTTTTTTGTTATCTTACCTTTTTCTCTTCCCATGTATTTTATCCGCACATTAGATTAAGACATATCCATCTGACACCCATCTTTACGATATCTCTTCCCTTTTTAGCGAACTAACATACCAAAATGCAGCCATTACCGCCCCCACTACCTTCGTTACCAGGAGAAATTATCTCTACGCCCGTCTCTAGTGCCAAGTGCAAGATGAAAACCAAAAAAACGGTAGCACACACAGGCGACAACGCTTGGAGGAAACTCTCCAACGCTGCTCAGGGTGTATCCCGACCACCATCCGAACCAGCTCTTGAAGTGATGGATGGATTTGGTGAGATTTCCCTTTAATATCACAGTGGGGCGGAACAAAAGACGTTGTGTTGTTTTATGTTAAACATGCAAAATGACATTACGGAAAAGAAATAGCTCAAGCCTATGACATTTTCCTAAAAGGATTTTCTTTTCGATGATGGTTTGGCTGTCTGGGCAAACGAGAGTTTTGTAGAGCCGTCGTCCGTCTCAACATGCTCCTACGAGGTTGCTTATATTTGGCGCTGACAGCATGAGACGAATTATTAGCATACAGTCCCGACGGAAAGTAACGGTGCCAATGTTTTTGGCAAAATTTGTCGCATTACTTAACCTCCTTGTGAAAAAGGCTGACGCGCCAATGTTATTTTTGGTTACCCTTGATGTCATACAACCTCTCATTTATTCCTGCCATCACCTACCTAATACACCCTAACCCGTAACTTTTGACGCAATGATCACCGCAATACACCGCAATCGCCAAACTAAATGGTGTTCCTCTTCGCTCTTGTCAACGTTACGCCCCCTACTTTACAAAAATGGCAGCCAAAATCAAAGGGCTCAAAGAAATGCATCCAGGGTTCGGAGTCGGCAAATAAACTTTTCGGGAAAAGCTCTCAAAGCTTGGCTGCATTGTCATTCCACCCTTCACCTTCAATAAAAATGTGCGTGATGACCTCCAAACAAGATTTCCATGTCGTGTTCTACCGTGTCCATCATATAGCCTAGCCTCAACTCTGCCGAGAATGGCTATTTAAAAACATATTTCAGAGAAAAAAGTAAAAGGAATGAGGCAAAAAAAAGGGTGTCTCTGGAGATTTCATTGAGCTAGTAAAAGAATGGGAAAACCTTTTAGAAGATATGGTACTTAAAAAAATTTGTAGCATGTCTGCCTGCATTCAAGCTTGTATAAATGCAGAAGGGGCCATATTAAATATTAATTTTCACACATATTAAAGCATTTTTATTAATGATTAAATCTTCTAGGTTTATTTTTGAAAAAATCTTGCAATTTAAAAAAAAATTATCCGCAGGACTGTAATACATAGCGACAACAAGATGCACCCCTTCACTCTGGAGGCGTAGGTAAAATAGATTCTTGTGATATCGGACGAATTATTCGTCTGTGCAAGTTATGGATGACCTCTACTTCAAAGCGTAACCAGTTTCGCACATACGATGAAGGATTGCGCGTCTACAGGTTGAAATTTACGGAAAGACGATCGTGTTCTTCACTTGAGAGTTTGAGGTACCAGATCTGGCGAAAAAATTACGCGAGATTCTTCAAACAAAAGAAAAAGATTGCGAATATAGAAAAAACTGTCCGAAAAACGCCCTACTGTACATATTACCGTTTCCGTCAACTTCTGTTCGTCAAGGCCGAGGAGTTAGGAGTCCGTGTTGTCCTACAAAATGAGGTTTACACATCCAAGACTTATAACTAGTTTGGTGACATAAAAAGCATCCGAAGGTTCGAAGTTTATAACTCTTGGTAATAGACAGAGATGAAAATACCACTCAGGAGATCCTCCTCCAGGCATTGCTTGATGGAGTCTTGATCCTCACCTTGGAATATCTACTATTGATGTGTTACAATAGATCCAAAAGTTGAGAGATTCACACAATTTTAATTATCCAATCCATTGGGTAATATATTGTAAATAAATTTTCAGTTTTCAGTTTGGAACGTTTTTAAAAGGACAAGAATTATTGTTTTTTCTTTAGGGCTTGGGAATACGCTTATTGGTTCACAGTTGATCATCGTGTCAACAACGCAACATTTGAACCCTTGTTTTACTTTTTAATTTTGATAAATGTAACCACTAGCCATTTTTTGAGATAGTACTTAGGATAAATATTCTCCTAAGCAATAAAAAATATAACAAACCTTAAACTTTTTGTTTGCACAAACTACCGATTAATATCGAATGGCTGTCACGAAATATAGGTTTTCAAGCTCTATTGAATCTAGTTAGAAATTGCCTTTTTAAATTTATTTGTATATAAATGTTTTAAATTTTAATATTAAACTCCAAATGAATTCAGTATGCTGAGACCATCATTTTAATCGAAACTGGTCTCAACTTTATAAAAAACTTATTTAACCATTAAGACATTAAAAAATACTAACTTGAGATAAATGAGTTTGAAATTTACCTTACATATTAATCTTTACATTTACCCAATTATTAATCTAAATCATTGCTGTTTTAATAAAGATTTGTCGTTACCATCATATCGAAAATTTTTCTTATTAATTTTTTTCTACCGATTTCGATACTTTCAAAAGTATTATATTTTACTTTCAAATCTAGATGATCAAAGCAATGATTGCAGCTATTTTCGGATACACTGTTATATCATGCTAGAATCGCTTCTTGTTTCAACAAAAGAAGAATGAGATTGCGGATGGAGTATATAATTTAAAGTATCTTTAAACCTTCAGATTTTTGTCTCATTTCCTTAATTATAAATTTTAATAGGAAAATTAGAATTAATTCCTTTAAATATATATATTTCTAATTTTTTTGTCATAGTTTTCGCGATCCTATATAAATTTTCTAGAAAACCAACCCTTTCAGGGTTAAGGTACACACTTTTGGGAAATTTTGCACTGTGACAGATTATTTATAATTATAGGTCATTAACACCGAAAAAATCCCAATTCATAGGATTCAATGATATTTTTCGACTAAAAATTGAATTCATATTCATTATATCGACAAATATAAAAAGGAAAAAGTAATAATGGGACCATTAAAATCAAAATTTTAATATCCATACCTAAGTTAAGCGTTTTAACCCTTTCTATTGGCATAAATTTGCATGGCTCAAGACCTAATATGAAGAGTTTTTTTGAAAGTTTTCTTGAGGAAAAATTCAATAGAACTTTGTGCTAAAACTTTCAGAATCTTTTCTCTACACTACAGCCAATTTATATTAATGATGTTCAGGTAAAAGAAAAGTTATTGCCATTTTTGAGGACTGAATTTTAACAGAGATGAATCAAAACAATAGGATATTGATAATTTAATAACTAGATGTATGAAAATTTTATCTTGAAAATTCTTTAAAAAATTTCATTTAAAAAAACTAGTGCCATTTTCATAAATTCATGGAAACTTATGAAAAAAAGTCAAGAGAAAATGAATAAAGAAAAAAAAAACAGATTAAATAAATAATAATTAAGCCAAATAAATCAGTCTTTAATTATTTGAATTTTGAAAAATAATAATTTCAAAAAATGAGAAATTTTACATTTTAATATCATAAATTGATTATATATTAAAATCTTTGCATAAATTTTTTAAAAATCAATAATTAATTTGTCACTTAAATTAAGAAAATAAAATTGATCATTTCAATAAATTTATTTATTAAACAAAAAGATTTTTTATCTTTACTTTCTATATTGTAAAACTGAATTTTATTGAAACTGATTATTTTATTGAGTATTTTATTATAAATAAACTGATTTGAACCTTCACATAATATTTTAATTTCATTTTAATTGGCCCATCTCATTATTATGTAGTAATTTCTCTTTAATTTTTAAAATGCATTATTCTTCATAATTTTTGATTTGTCAATTTAAATTCCGAAAACTTTCCAACCGTCGTCGAATAGGTCCGGGACTTAAAACCTAAAGTCCGTGGCGACATTTCGGTTTATATTAATTTCATCATCATGGAAACATTAAAGAGCATTAGAAAAACCCAAAGTACTATTTGATTCATTTTACCGAAATCGAACATTTTATTTTAAAAATTAATCCTTAAAAAGAATTTAAGTACAATCAAGATTTTTTTGAAGTGAAATACCCTTGGCTCTTTCACAAAATGGAATTTAGACTGTCTAAATATGCCCACTTGTCAAGCTCGAGAACTAAAGTAAGGATTTCCAATTAAATTACTTTTTCGCATTATCAACAAACCTCATAAAATAATTAATCTTTCACTTACGTTCTGTCTCAAAGTTACGAGCACTATCATAAATAAGGTCTGAAAGAAAGCAAAACTTTTTAGTTTCGAGTTTGAGCTGATGAAGAAACCAGACTTGGGCAAGATCCAATACCTTCATCAAAGGAAAATCTCGAAAAGGCATCTGAGTCTATTTTTAATATAAAAGTAACATATTATAACTTGGGAACACTTTTCAAAGAAAAATATAGCATTCGTACAATTTTGAAAATCTACCTTCATTTTGTGCTCGTAAAGATAATAAAGCTAACTTCGCGTTCATCCCTTGATGAATAGATAAACTTTTCAAGCATTTGAATGTTAAATTTACAAGCACCAGCAAAATATGAATAAAATACCAGCAAATTGATCATTTGACGAATAAGTTTCACCTCTCCCAAATCTCAATGCTAAAATAATATTAAATATCAATAATGACACAAAACTCTCCAAATATAAAAGCATTCCTTACTTATCCATTTGAAATAATCATTTCCCCGTTGAGCCAAAGATTCAGTGTTCCAATTTAGCTGACCTGTAAACAAGGACTTTGGAATTCTGTTCGGTGGGATTTGTTCTGTGTTACAAATTGTCGGGAGTAAAGCAGTTGAAACGCGACACGCTTGCTCGTCGGTAAATTCAAAATATATCCCTGAGGAGGGATAGGATTTGCAATACACCTGCCATTTTGCGAACAGGTGTACTAATTCTTCAGCTTTCGGGCGTTTATTTGGCTCAAAATCCCAACAGCGACGCATTAATTCAATGTAACACCTAGGTTTGCAGGAAGAGATTTCAGGGCGTAAGCCTTTGTAAATTTTGAAAATTAGATTTGAGTCGTCAGCATGATTTGGAAAGGGGTTATTTCCATTAAGCAGAGCCCACATCAGGACACCAAAACTATAAATATCCGCTGCTGACGTATAGGCGTTTCCCAACAAAACTTCTGGAGCTATAAAAGGAATCAGGGAATTCATTGATTTTTCGACTAAGGAAGGTACACTAGGTTCACCATCTTTTTCATTAATAATCTCTGTGATTAGAAATAGGCCCTTTGAACGTGATATTATCTTGCTATTGTGAAAATCCCCATGAATGTATCTATTCTGATGCGTGATGGCCAAATCTCGAGCTATACCATTTAATAGAAAGAGCTTTTGATGCCAGTTGAAGCTTGATTGATTTCTCTGTAGATATTCATAAATATTCCATTTTTCTGAATATTCATATATTAGAAAAAATTCGCCAGTGTGCACATTTCGTGAGATCCCAAAGCAACGAATTCTCGAATTAAAATCATTTGAATCTTTGGCAAGTTGCAAAATCGACAAAAGCTTGAGATTGTGTATAAAAGTCAAACAAATCAATTTTTACATAGTAAAAGCGTAGAAAAATTCGAAACCTCATTAAATTGAGTATAATACCTGTCTATATATTTTTCCCGGATTATTTTCGCTATTTTTGAATATTTTCAGAGTGACCTTTTGGTTTGCACGCCTATTCCATTTGTTCCGGCTGAAATTCCAACCTTCAATCGGGCCGTCCCTCCATATTCCAGAGGAGAAAATACATTCTTTTATTTCTTCAAAAAATTTTATCTCGAAAAATTGATTATAGTTGACAAATTCTAAAATCTCTGAAACTTTACGAGCATCAAGCTGTGATTGTCTAAGAAATATATCTAGTTCATGGTTTCCCGTAGTCCAATATGAAAAACACGATCGAAAATATTGATCACTGCAGCTTCTGCACCATTTTACTGTATCGATGATTTCATAGCATTTGATGCATTTTCGATATATTGCTATATCTTCTTCTATAAATTCTTGAATTGTGCCTAAAGTTTCAAGGCCAAATAGTGGCTGTAGCTCACCAAACTCTAACTCTTCTTCCATGTACTCTGGCTCGTGGTCATCAATACGCATCTTATTGAATGATTGCAATAGTGGTTCCTCCAAAGATACTATAATTTCTGATTTTATTCGTTTGTCTATCTTTTCTGAGGTAAAATCTATTTCTATTCTCATTTCATCTTCAGATTCAGAGCTTTGGTCCCCACGATCAAACAGTGAACTGTAGACATCAGGTTCATCGAGCTTCAATTGAAGAAAGTCGTTGATTATTTTGTGCTCTTCTGTTTCCATTATTAAGTAAAATGGTTTCTTGATAATTTGACAATGATCATAACAAACAAAAATGCTGAGATTAATGAAGAATATTAGAGATATGTATTTCTTTCTTTGTATGCATCATGTGAGACCAACAATTCTGGACAATTTCCCAACAAAGAACAGAAAAATAGGAATATCACACGATGACATAATAGTCAATCATTATGATTTCTTGAAACACTCTGCATAACTAAGATGGAACTTGGGTAACAAGATTGAACTTAAAAATGAAACTAATCTATTAGAACTTAAAACTATGAAATTTCTTAGACAATCGTTTGTGTAATAAGTATTAAAGCTTTAAAGTGTAATAAAGCTACTTATAAAGATAAGATGGGGAGGTGGCCGAGCGGTCTAAGGCGCCACGTTAAGGCCGTGGTCTCTTCGGAGGCGTGGGTTCGAATCCCACCCTCCTCAATATTATTCTATGTTAACAATTTTACTTTCGTGATGGAAAGGAGAAAAATTCAAGTTTCCCTTTAAATAGATGATTATAGTTTTGAGATATATAACTAACTCATTATCAAAATTGATAAAGTTTATTTATTACGAGTAAGAATTCCAGGCGTTTTGTAACTTCAATTGAAGATGCAATATATTATTAATAAATTCCAATTTACCAATATACGATAAAACTTTTCAAAGATTCAAACAATGAAAGAGATGGAATTGTTAATTCTCCCCTTGACTTTTTATGAATAATTGCTTTTTTTGTTATTGAGTAATGACCTGATATTACTTCGATTACAAAAAACCTTATCGAGTTCAAAGTTTTTTGATTAGATTAGATTAGACAGCTTTTGGTCATGAAATACGAAGTGATATTAGGCGTTTTTTGAATTGGATCGACCCCAAAATTCTACAAATGGGAAAAAGATTTTCAGTTTTTTCTTACAAACTTTTCCAAACCGTTATTCAAGTATTTTGTGGATTCGTTAAATATATTACTGTAAATGGTGAGATTTATCATAAAATTTTTATTCTGGTTGGGAGTAAAAAACAATTTTTTTAATCACCTGACATAGTTTAGATAATAATAGTTGAAGTTTTAAGTATGATTCATTATCAACATGAACTGTTAAAATCCTGACTCAAGCTCTCATCAACGCAGATATACGAATCAAAAGATTGCTTAATTTCAGCAAGAATAATACCAAAGTGAAAATTGTCTTTTTTTTTTTTTTTTTAAAATTTCAACTCCGGAAAAATGCTTCGACGAGTTTTTCAACTAGCTGACCACATCATAGTTAATCGAATCCTCACTCCTAAAACTGCAATTCCACTCCGCCAAAAACCGCAATCCAATAAAAATTTAGTACAAGATGAGGAAAAATCACAAGAAATGTTGGATCAATTGATCAAAGCACCATCAAATATCATGCCTGAATTCCGTTCTCGCTTGCCTCGCATTAATCAACGAAGCTTGTTTACAATTGGTCTATTGCAAAGGGACGCCGCTGTTAATCCAAATAACATTTTTTTATCGCAGGATTTTGAGAATCTTGCAGAGATCGGTAACATCCAACTATCGAGTGAATTCCATCTTCAATTAATGATTAAGAGTCTTACAAAAAATAACCTCAAGAAATCAGTTATAGCTAATTTTAAAGAGTTTCAAGAACAACTCAGAAATTTCCATCATTTGGCAGATTATTGTCGATGTGTTGAACTTGATAAGTATGTTTCGCAGGCAGTTGGACCTAAAGATTTTCGAAATGATCCCGAGTTTTTGGGGAAACTTTTACAGGCATATATTGCATGTATATCTTTGACAGATGAGCAGAAAGGATTTGGAATTGATCAGGCATCGATGATTTGTCAGGAAGTGATGGTTTTTTTGATATCATCTTTTCAGAGAGTTTGAAATGTAAAATTAGGTGAATAATGAGATGATATTTCAATTTTTTAAATTGGAATTATTCAAAACTATGGTCTAAAAAATTTCAAGATTATTTGAAAAAACTGGGAATATGATCAAAAGCAGAATTAGGTCTCTCGAGAAGCATCTTTTGATCCTAATCATGAGCCCAAAGGATTTTATTTTATGTAAATTATGATGATAAGTCTTAAGAAAATATATATTAATTGTATACGGCAACATACTGAAAAGTTTTTTTTTTTATTAATAATAAGTGAGTGAAAAAAAAATTTCTGGAGCCGTTGATTTGAGTGTGCTAAATAAGAAAATATGGGTTTCTTTAAAAAAATTTCGAAATTTTATTCAAATAAACAATAAAATATTTTTCATTGAGATTCGAGCATCTATCCACTCAATGACCAAACATTTACGGAGATAAAAAGAAAGGCCTTGGCATTGTCAAAGCTATTCCTATTCAAATCAATGGAGTATGCATTGAGACTGATATGAAAGTATCAGAAGCAAAAGATTATATCATAATCATTGGAAATGAATGGTTGAAGAAAGTAAAGACCCTTCTAGATTACGAACTTTGTGAACTTACAATTTGCAGTGAAACAAAACCAATTGTAGTTAAGTGCCGACATTGGACAGTACCTCCAGAAGTGGTTAAACAACAGCAAAGCAACAATGATGATAACTCTGACGACTCTGATGACTCCGAAGACAAAGAAGAAGAAGACAAAGAAGAAGAAGACAAAGAAGAAAAAGACAAAGAAGAAGAAGACAAAATCCAAATTAGCATTTACAACCTTTAGCAGCAATGAAAAACCATTAGATAATGTTCAAGCAAATAGTAAATGCCTAATAATCAATGGAAAGCTTGTCTTTTGGCTTTTTGTCTTTGAAAAAATTCAGAAATATATGACAAATGCACACATATTTGGGAAAACTAATTATAAAATTAATCTTTAAAAAAACTCGAGCCTGCCATTTTACAAGCTCAATCGAAAACTTTGAAATAACAATATGAATCTCGAAATGCCTACATCTATTTTGAACTTTTTAATTTTTTTTTACATAATTTTACTAATGTCAATTCTAATTTTGGGAAAAATATGTAATGTTGAGAAAATTCTCATGCAAAAATATTGAAACCTTTAGTATATCTAAATAACAAACCGTGGGTGAAGGGCTAAAATTGTATTATTTCATTTGCATTTCTAATTCACTCGAATAGACACGTCTTTCCAGTTCTTTGGTTTGCAATTATACCAGGATTGTTCATTTTCCAATTCTAGCTTTCCCTTTCTTTAGCCATTCTGTTGAGGATGTCTTTGTTAGAAAGGTATTAAGGGGATAATTACTCTTATTGGTCTAGTGACTTGAAGAAGAGACTTTTACTTTATTTGAGAGGGCTGAGCTTAAATTTTTACATTAGGTCTAAAAGGAAACCCTGGTTCCCGTGGTCCACTTTAATTGATAGGTTGGTTTGGTCGCTGTTGATATTGTTGAGGAGCAGCAGAAGAAGTGTACGAGGATTGTTGTAGTGGTTGATATACTTGGGAATTTTGATAGGGATTTTGATATTGTGGAGGTGGGTAAGTTCCTTGACGACGAGGTTTTAAAGACCCACCTAGAGAATTATGATAAGGCTGTTGTGCTGGGTTCTGGCCAGGTATAATAAGGTAAAAAGGCTGATTTTGAGGATAATGCTGATTGGGATATTGATGATTAAGTAGTTGATTTTGTTGTTGTTGTTGTTGTTGTTGTTGTTCAACATAGTTAATTGGGGGATAGCTTGCTTGATTGTGTTGAGGTTGAGAACGTGGATCACTCTAAAAAGATAGGTAGATATTGGTTTTTTTAACTTTGGAAAGAATAAAAATCTGTATATTTTCAAATGAACAATTTCAAAAGTTCACCTACCCATGTGGTCTCTGCCGTCTTAGTGTTAATATCTGTTCAAAATTTAAATAAATTAAAGAGTTAATTTTTGGAAAAATGAATTTTCTCAATCCTTATTGTAATAAGATAAAAAACATGATTCGAAAATTAAAAGGGCTTACAATATAACCGTCGAGTATTATAATCATACTATTAAAAGTAGCCATAGAAAAATGGTTAATATTTGTTTAAAGATGTTTTATACATGAAAAATTTTAGATAGAATTACTTACAGCTTCTTGCCAACCAGTTGGTAATGGTCCTGACATTTTTACAAAGTCTTTTTCTGAGAAGTTGAAGGAGTAATTAGGATTTTAAAAGTTGCTTAAAAAGCAGCAAGACTTTATAAGGGAAATTTTAAGAAAAATAATAAAATGAATGTCTCAGAGAGTTCGAAAAGATAAAGGCAGAAGCTGAACCTTTGTGGTTCTTTTATTGGCGAAATTTCTAAGCAAATTATTTCCACAACATTTTTTCAAGAAAGTTCTGAACAAATTAAATTCCGTTAAATTGATGCAGACACTAGGCAAATCGGAACATCCAAACAAAGGATCGACCACATTTTAGTTCCATTATCTGACACCCAAGTAATTCTTGGCAGGTTAAAAATTAGAAAATAAATGATTTGCAGTTTATCTCGGAATTTCAAAGCCTTTTTGAATAGTAAATTGAGCATATTATTCAAATTAGAATTTTCTATTACATTCTCAAAGTAATTCCTTTTATTTGGTAAAGTTTCTCCATAACATTTTGAATGTGTAAGAATTCAGCGAATGATGTTGGATTTTTGATTAAATTCTTAGAATTTTAATGTTGAAAAAAGAATTCCATCATTGATTCACCATTTGGAATGTTTACTAGAAATTTTCAATGAAACATTAAAATTAATTTCGAAAAGATCTATTTCAATTTTCATCAAAAATAAGAAACTTTGCGAAATTATTTCTTTTGAAGAATTAACTTGATTACCATTTGTGCTGACAAGCTCTTAATAATTGTCTTTATGGTAATTCAAATACAATATATAGTATTGCTGGGTTTTTAGCATTTTCTAAGATGTGTTCTTCTTTAATCTTTTTAAAATCTAAATTTTAATAAATTATCTTAAAACTAACTTAAATATTAGTCATTTAATTAAACAATTTCTTATTATTTTCATTAAAAATTGTGTTTTAAAGGTATAAAGAAATTCAAGAATAATCATGTTTAAAATATTATTTTGAACTTTATTTTTTCATTCTTAAAGACTTAAAATATTTAAATAAAAAAATTGTCTTTACTAATATAAGATAAAAAAATTTCATCAACTTTTAATTTTTGCTGTTTAATTATTAAATATTTTATTTTCATAAATTGGAAAAATCTATTATTTGTTTTATTTATAAATTATTGATACTATTACAATATTGAATTTTATTATTTAAATTTTTTTTATATTCTAAGAATTAATGATTAATATGACTTTTTTCTATAAAAACATTAAGTATTTATTTGGTTTTTGTTTATTTTTTAAAATAAGAGCTTTTTAAAATGGTTAAAATTTTTATGATATTTTCAAAAGATAAAGTTAATTCTGCCTAGCATTTGAAAATCTTGAACAAAAAATTTTTATATGTTATTTAATATATATGTCATGGTTTGCAAAGTATCACAAACAATACAAGTTTTATTTTTAAAAATATATTATGTGAGTGTAAAATTAATAAAATAAGAATTCATAAACTAGTCACTAATTCATTTCTCTCATAAGGAAGGGAAATATTCAACTAAATAACATGATGGTTTGGTAATTTTTAAAATATCTGTAAAAATATTTTTAGAGCCTTACTCTTCTATAAAGAAAAGCCACATGATTTTTTAATCCTTGGTAAAATCGGTTCTCAGAAAAAGTTAAGAGACACCTTCAGTTTTAGATCCCATTATATAATCAATCTCGTAAGCTTATTAACACCTAGACCAAAGATGATCATAGTCGTTGGTTGGTTGGTTGGTTGGTAAGTAAATCAAAAAGAATTTGAATTGCGTACAAATTTCTACCAAGAGATTAACCATTTTTGGGACGTGCTACATATACACTTTTACTATAGATATTTCTTTACAGGATGATCGAACATAATGCAACCTGGGGCACACCCTTTCCAACTTTTTTCCTTAATGAATTTCTTTTCAAATGTTAAAAATGGCAGATAACAATATTCAAGAAGTTATCAAAGATTCGAAAAATTTAATTTCTGAAATTTTCTTAAAAATTATGATGAATTTGAAAGGTGAAGGAACATGGTTATTCTCGTGTGCGCTTGTGAATCGAACATGGTGCCGGATGGTGATACCAATACTTTGGAGCCAACCATTCCTATTATTTCAATCTTTATTAAATTCTCACACTGCCAAATTATCATTTGCAATGACTCTCTTATCCTGCCTCACAAAGGACAGTAAAGATAAATTGAAACGAATAGGGATTGAAATACCTAGGTATTATGATACCACCATATTTGATTACCTAGCCTTAATCACGGAACTTTGGCTTCCCAAATTGCAAGAAATCATCTCTATATGGGTTCATAAGTTTCGTGAAATGAATGAATTGGCAAAACCTTCCGATATTTATATTTCAAAAATCAGCAACTTTTTATCTGATGAAATTCTTTCGAGATCAGAAAATTTTCATCATTTAAATGTGACAATATTTGAACCTGGAACATACCATTTTCCAGATTTAACAAAATATCTAAATATTGCCAAGGGTCTTGAAAAATTGAAACGATTCAAGTTGGATTTAAGTTTTAGAGGTACATATTCTCTCCAACGAGACAACCTCTCTTGGCTCTTATGTGCTATGAATATGATTTGCAAACATATTGTCTCACTTGATATTACTCTCGACGCAAAGTTCCCTGATATTCCGAACTCCATGATCAACCAAATTTCTCGACTTATTAAATTACAACACAAACTACAAAATCTTTCTATAAGTTCGAATTTGAAAACACCTCTGCTTTTAGAGCCATTACACTATCAAGCTCACACTCTTAAAATAATAAAACTGCATGACCTAAAAATTACTACAAAACTTCTTGAAGATATGACAAACTGCCTAAAGCTGGAATCACTTGCCTTTGTGTTTTGCTCGCTGGAGAATTTAGATTTAGAATCTTGGATACCCTTTATCGAATCACAAATTCAGCTGAAAACAATGTGCTTGCGAAATTTTTATTTCCCCCCACAAAGTTCAGATTTAGAACAAAAAAGTTTTCTCATGTTCCTGATTCGAAAAATGGGAAATCAATTGAGAGAATTAGAGCTTTTCACACATTTTGGCAACCAAATGCCACTTCTTACCCAGATCAATTGTCACAATTTGGAAATCCTGAGGATCAATTCATCAATGAGGAACTTTCCGGATGAAAATTTAGATTTTTTGGCTAATGCAAATTCCCTCTCAGAACTGAAGATTTCTTTTTTCCGTCGCTCTCAGCTTTCTCATAAATTTTGGGCACGACTGGCGCAAAACTTTCCTCTTCATCTTACCATTTTTGAATCAAAAATCTCACCATCTGAATTGAAAGTAATTCTTGAAAATCAGAGAAGCAAACTTCAAATCATTGTCGTTCAAACCCACCGAAAAAATGAACATCTTGAAATTGTTCAGAATTTTTTCAAAGAGAGCGGTCAACAAGCCCCTCAAATTTTATGACTAGTTTGCAATCTTGTTGATAAAGTGACCTTCTGATAAAAGCTTTTAACTAGACCCTTTTATTTGAATGGCTTATGTCATTTTAAATCCTATTTCATAAGAATATTTATTTATTGGGACTTTGCAATCCTCTAAATATATTTAATACTTGCCTCGAACTTTTCTTTGACACTTATATTTTAAATTAAATTTTATTTCTTCGTCCTTGTACAAATTTTTGAAATCGAACCTTCTAAACGTGTTTAAATTGAATTTTCAGTTTTATTTGAAAATTCGGCCCTCGTTCAAAAAATGGCTTTAACACTATTACCCTTTATTACAAAACAATCCTTTTTTTAATATTTAAATTTTGCAAAACTGTTTGAAAATTTTAAAGGTTTAATTCAACACCATTCACAACATATTTCATCAAAATTTCTATTGTGAATTATCGGCAAAACCTTTGAGATTCCTAAAAAGTCTGACTAAATACAAAATATTTATTACATTTAAAAATTGTTTTTGTTTTAAAATTTGGATTTTTCAAATTCCTTTAAAAACTGGAACTTTTCAAATTTACTTGTATGTGAGAAAGTAGTATCCTTTAAAGAGTAACTTTTATGTTGAAATAGAAACACAGGATTTTGAATTAAATATCTTTTATATGACATTTTAAAATTTACCCATTTTTTTTAATAATAAAAAAGCAAATTAATATTTGTCAAGGCTAAGGATTTTTTTAAAAGAACTCTTATCTAATAAAAACCAGAAAAATATCTTTTTAATTGGTCCTTTCTGAATTTGAAAACATAATATATATTTAAAATATGGACATTTTAGGCAAAGAAACTTGTAAACTTGAGTTGCCAGTTTGTTTAATCACAGAAAAACTTTTAATGAAAATCGAGAAGATTATCATTATCTACATGCAAGATTGTTATTGTATTTTAAAAACTCGCTTCGTTAATAAATTTTCAATCAGGCTCTGTAAAAGATCTTTTCAACTTTCTAATATCCGAAGTTAATTTAATGAGTACTATTTTTAGAAAGCAATATTGTAGATAAATGTTTGAGGTTATGCAAAACGGAAAAATTCAAGGCGAACAAAAAGTACCCAAATTAAAATATTTATTCAATATTTCTGCCCAGAAGGGAATAATTATCGTCAAGTGTATTTTACCAAAATAATTATTCTTTTTTCAAAAAAATTCAACCTCTCATCGTGAATTTATCCAAATCACAATGAAGGAAGCATTGAGCCCCCAAAAATGGGTATATGGAACACTAATTCTTTTGAGCCCAATTTGCTACTTTTTTTCTGGGGCTTTTTTCAAAATTTGAAATCTTTTGGTGATGTCGCTCAAAAAATAACAAACAACAAAGTTCAAGCTCGGCAAATAATAGAAGATGAGCAATTTATCGAAAAAAGCAACAGAAGCTCAATTTTCCCATACTCATTAGCCAAAAACATTTTTCTAATTGGTTATTTTAAAAAAAAAAAGAAAAAGGAAATGACTCTGCCCCCTATGAAAAGAAAGTTGTAAAATTCATGTTGTAAAATTTCTCTTGCAAAAATATATCTGGTATTCTACTCCCTGGAAGACGACTCACTATTAGGTATAGTAAATTTTAAATATCTCTCTTGCAAAATCTTTTTTTTATTAAATACCATTTTCATCCTTTGATTTCAATCAAAGAATGCGATTTATGAGCTTCTTTTTAAAGATTTAATTTTCCTTAGCCTCGAGTGGAATAGGAGGAGATTAAGAAATAGTTTTTTACTTTTGTAGCAAACTCTTATTACCAACTCAATGGGATGTCTGCATTTTTCGGAACAATAATTGACTACCATTGACTACCCATTATTTGAAGATGCAACATTTTCGGCTTATGAATTTCAGCTCTTTAAAACATTACCTTTAAAAGCTCGTTATTTATGGTTAACCGAAAATAGGCAATCGATCATTTACCGTGAATTAGACTGCATTAAATCTTTTTAACTTTAATAAAGATTTGCTATTCACAATATTTTTAAATTTAATATTTATTAAAAAAAAAAAGGTACTTTTGTTTGAGCAATACATTTATTCTTATAAATAAAAGATTTAAAACATATTTTATTTTTAAATTCTTTTATAATAAGTTTTTTTAGAATAAAATTTTATTATTACAACATTTTCAAATTAAAAATATATGATGAATTGCAATAAAAAATTCTCAATTTATATTATGTTAAATTTAAAAAAAAATTGCAAAGTAACTTTTAAATATAAATATTGTGAGGATTTTGAATTAATGTCCTAATGTTTATTTTAAAATTCAAACAAATTGACTAATAAAATTATTTTATGAAACGTTTTTTTTTTTTAAATTTTAGAATATGGAGTTTCGTTTCATCATAGAAAGAGAATAAAATAGAAACTCATTTCAACCTTAAAATGGAATACAAGATTCAAGCAGGAAGTTTGGCTCAGGATTTTTAAATTATTAAGCATCGTATCTTTAGAATTTATATATTTAAATATAGGAATCAGATTGCAAGCATCTCGATTTTAAAACAAATATTTGAAACAAACAATAAGTCATCTATCCGATCAACTAGCTCATTGACCAAAAGAAGTAGTCGGCGATGTTCAATTAGCAGCATAACCTCAAAGGTACTCATAAAAACATGATTGGTCGATTCGCAATGATAACCTCTAAGGTACTCAAAACCCTTTTATAGGCATTACAATAACCAATCAGAAATTTATGAGTACCTTTGAGGTTATGAGTTTTCGAAGAACATTTTAATATGTCACAAATTTAAATTATCTTTAAGTTGTGATAATTACGCCAACAGATCAGATTGAAAACGTTAATCTGAGTACCTTGCGGGTTATAGAATTAAAAATTAATTATAATTTTCAACAGAGTATCCATGCTCGTTATATATATTTTTTTTAAAAAATTTCAGGCTGATAAAATAAGCAATCAATCAATGATAAATTTGCATCACAATGATGTGTTTGATTTCTTTGTAGAATAAAAATTATCGCAAATATGAAAGAAAATTTAAAGTTAGTTTTAAACCAGCCTTTGTTCATTCTTCATTGAAAAATTATCAGACTAAATTGACTTTAAGAATTGACCATAAAATTCTACGCCTTAGTGGAGCATACTGCTTCGATAATCTTTAATTTATTTTCCACACTCAATACACTAGTTGAAAATAATCAAGGCAAAAGGTGTACCCTACCGGTTGCATCACACGGTGGTTCCTGATTGGGGATACTGAAACTGTACCTTAGTAGTTATGTATCTCTTTTAAAGAGTTATGTTTGTTTTTGCAAGTGTCAAATAGGAATGAATAATAGGCGCATACCATTTCTAAACACAAAGAAAGTTTACTACAAATAATTATTCCTTGGTTCAAATTCCAAAGATTTTCAGTGTTTTGAACATTTTCAATTTTCCTGTATTGAACAAACATCCACCTCTGTGTCCTTTCAAGATCGTGAAAATTTTTCATAACGCAAAAAAAATTAGTTCAAGATCATTCTTACTTTTGGAACCCCAAAAAATCACTGCTTAAACAAAAAATCTTACTCCTTTTAGTACCTACACCACAAAATTTGCTAACGTATATACAAAGTACGCTTTCTTATAAAAGAACACTAATATATCATTTTTCATCTCATCCCCCCTTCTTCCTTTGAACAAGAGATTTTTCTCCTCGGGGCTCTGTTTCTCTTCTCAAGTTACGATCAACCCCGCTTCATACTTATAAATCCGCTAAATACCTACCTTTTCATCTAAAAAGTCCTCTTTCCTAAGGTTAATTTTTAATCTTTATTGAATTTCATTTTTTTAAAAGATTCTACTCTTTTGATAACCAAAACCCTTTTCACTCCTTTCCCTCAAAAACTCTGGGTGAAAAGAGACAAGAATATTTCATTAAGCTTTTTTTAAAGTCACAAAAAAACATTCCTAATCCAATTATGGCTACTTTAAAATTCAAAAACTTTTTTGTATTTTGGTTTAAAATATTAATGATTTTGTATTCAACCATTTCTTATGCTGTTTTCGGTCAGGAAATTCCTGGTAAGCCCTAGCTTTCAAGAAAAAAGTGTATAGGAGACTGATTCAGGAAATTTCGGCATTTCTGAAATTGGTTTCGTTACCTGGGTTGTCAGAGTGGCAATTGAAATTTGATGAATATTTTCCGGTTTCAATTAGTTTCATTTTTTTGAACTCAAATAAATTCGACGAAAGCAGGGGGAAACGTTGCAACTTCGACCAATTTTTCGGCAACCCAAAAATTAGCAGCTCAGCCAGCATGTGGAGGCGAAGGTATTGAAGATTACAATTCAGGTTTACATGTTGGTGCACTGTTCATCATCCTTGGGACGAGCTCATTCGGTCAGTATTAGAAATTTGTATTTTGTATAGTGCTCTGCTTGATTCGATAAAGCATGTCTTAAAGAATGGTTGGTTTTTCGAATTGATTCAACCCATTGTAATTTCGATCTTTAATTCTAGGCGTTTTCTTGCCAGTATTAGCAAAACGATACCCAGTTTTCAAAGTTTCACCAATTTTGTTTATGAGTAAGTTTCTCCCTTACAGGGGCAGGAGAGTTTTGTTTTTTAACTTATCTACAAGTTCTATACGAAATCTCTCATTCCCTGCAATTTCTGAATCTCACAGTTGTCAAACATTTCGGTACTGGTGTCATTTTGGCCACAGCTTTTATTCATGTAAGCTTGTTTTTCTAATAATAATAAATCAAATTTATCTCTGATTCTTATATTATTTCCTCTCGTGCCTATCTTGATAATAGATGCTGCCCAGTGCGTTTGCAAATCTCACCGACCCATGTCTTCCTGAAATTTGGAGCAAAACTTACCCTGCCTTTGCCGGAGCGATCGCTATGGGTGCAACATTGGTCATTTTTTTTATCGAATACCTCGCTGTGAAGGCGTCTGAGGAGATTGAAGCTCAAGATACTCAAAAAAATGTTGAAAATGGAACCTCTATAAAAGATGAAGATCAAAAGCAAGCTCATAATAACATACCGGATTCTGATCATTCACATGGACACATACTTTCCTTGACGGCACGTACTCAGACGATCGGTATTATTATTCTTGAGTTTGGTATTTGCCTCCATTCGGTGATTATTGGCATCGCGTTGAGTGTTTCCACTGGGTCCGAATTCACTTCACTTTTGTGTGCTTTGGTTTTTCATCAGGTAAAGTAAAATTTTTTTCACTGATTAATTTTTTTTTTAGAAAGAGACGAGAATCGTAATCATTATAATCCCATTTGTTCGCTTACTGATTCATCATATATTAATACTTTAAACTAAAAAGATGTTTGAGGGGCTGGGTCTTGGTGCACGTATTGCCGAAATTCAATATCTTTCAGGTAGCTTGCGCCCATGGCTTATGTCCCTTGCTTATGGCACCACAACTCCGATCGGTATTGCGCTTGGTTTAGGTTTACATTCTTCTTATGACCCAGAAAGTCAGACTGCCTTGATCGTGCAAGGTATTCTTGATTCAGTTTCCGCCGGTATCCTTCTCTATGCTGCCATGGTCGAGCTTCTTGCAGCCGATTTTATAATTGATAGCAAGATTAGAAAGGGGAGCAAGCAGTATCAAATTGCTGCCTTTGTTCTTCTTCTATTGGGTGCTGGTTTAATGGCGTTGATTGGTAAGAATTTTTCGATAACTTTAATAGGGCATCTAAAATTTTTTATATTAATCAATTATTAAACCATTTTAGGTCGTTGGGCATAATTTGAAAATTTACCTATTTCATTCATAAACTATTATTCGTTTGGAAAAGGTAAATGCTATCTTTCTTTGTAAATCAAAGCATGTAGAAATACAAAAGCTGTATCATTGTACTACTAGTTTTTACAAAGTTTCCCTATTCCTTTATTTCCTATGAATTCTTACTTTTATATGTATGAATTATTTTTGTATTTTAAGCGACATATGTTTAAATATTTACGGTTCTGATTTGAAACTTCAAGAATTATTGAAAAAATTTATATTCTGATCAATTTTAAATTTGATTTGGATTTTGTAATTAAATTTAAGCGAATCTCGAATAAAGTACAACTTTTTGTATCTTTAGAATCAAATTGGTAATTCATTGAATTTGGATGCAACTCTTTGGATGGGAGCATTTCTAAAACCTAAGCTATTTGTGTTCTAAAAGAACGCTCTCGTTACTTCCCACGATTTAGTATTTCTCAAAAGGTAAGGAGTTAGGAGATAGCATTTGATACTTCTATTGTAGAACAAAAAAACAAGATCAAGATATTTGTCTATGTGTCAGGACTGTTATTGAAAAAACCTAATTACGTTAGGCTTCTTTAAACAATAGTCTTTGAATATAGTTTGTTAGCTTTGAACATTAATCAATTTTAAGCTTTAGAATTTGGACAATTCAATAAAAATAAAAGATATCGTTAAACGGACACAGCTAGCATCCAATGTTAAAAATAATAATTGGATCGGATATAAATTCAAACTTAAAAAAGTAGTGCGTAATGACGTTTTTAAATGAATATTTTGTATTAATAATTGAAAGATGGAAAACCGTTTTCATTTCATCTTTGTGACACTCTCTGGTGTGTAACAGCAACGATTAATTGTTACTTGGCAAAAATGCTCTGCATTATAGGGAAAATTTAATTGGATAAACGTAAATTGAATGAACCCTACAAGGATCTTTCAGTTGATAAATCGGGACATACAACACAAAGATAACTATGGTATTGGCCTAAAAAGCAGCTTTAAGACTTTCTTATCATCACGATAAAATCATAGACCTGAATTACGAATTGTGGAATATCCTCGATGAAAAAATTAATAGCACAACCCTAGAATATTGGCATTAAAAAGATCAAAGTTGCCATAATTCGAATATAAGAGATTTAGAGCGTCGAGAACTGCATGTTACTGAAACATAAACCATGAATTTATTTTCTTATGAAAGATTAGTTAAAAAAATTAATAGATAAAAAAGTAAATACATAAATTTCATGGAACTTAAATAAAAAACCTTACATGCAACTTTAAACCTGAAGCCTTCATCTAAAAAACCCGTATTTGAAAGGAGTAAACGTTCACTCTTTGAGTTATCAGTCTTATTTTGATACGAATTCTTTCAACTGAAATTGTTAAAGCTAATTGATCTCCAAGTGTTTTGAAATTTACTGTTGTTTCTACTTTCGGTGCAATTTGAGGTTCCTTTGAGATTTAAACGCAGAAGTCCGATCGGAGTAGCTTAAAATCAACAAAAATTATTATTATTATTATTATTTAGTTTAAATAGCAATATTCAACATTTAATGAAAAAAAAACTTTTTACCTGCATGATTGCTTTTTCGTCGTCCTAAAGGATTCAAACGAAATGAACGAAAAAGTAAAAAAGATGTACCTGTTTTAAATTGCCAAATATTCCCTATATACTGTACATCTTTCACAAAATTACTATTGACGACAATAAAATAATCTTTTATCCGGTTGATTAAATGTACTTTCTAATACTCCTTCCATCATGACTGTTTTATTATCCAAATTCACGCGACAATTCCTCGCAGAGAAACTTTGGCTTAGAATTGGTCCAGTCTCATAGATTTGATAAATAGAAATATTAATATTTGACAATGAGATTCTGGCCAAAAATCAGCTTTTTCTGGCTCCCAAAACGTGACATACGCCGAATATTTGGTTATTTTTGTGCTGAGAGAACTACTAATAATGTATGCATATCCAAAGCCTCCTTTAGTTGTAGCAAATATTGCATTAATATCTGAACCAGATATCAAATTTCCTTTCAATTCAAGCTTTTTAGACCAAAATTGGGTAAATATATTCATTAGATTCAGACCTACATTTAAGGTTATTATAAGATTTATATTAAAATATTCTCAAGTCTTATATGTAGTAATTTATAGAATATATAATATAAATTTTATTTTAAAATTAAGCACAATTTATCTTTAAGAGTTATTTAATAAACAATCTTTGAATTAATGTTCCATTCCATGAAAATAGTTTTCCTTTGTTTTTCATAGTTTTACTAAAAGATAATTGGAGTTTAAAAGCATAAATCTTAATTATTTAATTCTGGTCTCCATGATTTTTTTTGCGTTTCGAGAAAATTGGCCGTTAGGTGTAAGTCTGATGGTTATTGTTATTATTATTATTATTATTATTATTAGTAAAACTTATCACGAAAGTGGGTACAAGAACATGGGTTGAGATGAATTAAGTCCTTTTGAATCAATTAAGTATACCGTTCAATTCATTGGTAGTAAAGAACTCATACTAAGTGAAATATAAAAATATTGAAATAATGATAATGATTAAAATAAACGATTGTGTTGTTATTTTTTGTTTTCCCAATTTTTCAATCTTTCATAGCTAGGATAAGACCATAAACTTTCTTCAATGAAGCAGCAAGAATTCAATGTTTAGCAACACTTCAAAGCACTATGTCATATTTTAAACAAGATTTTTTCATCCTCAAACGGTCCAAATTCCGAGTTACAAAAGAAACTGAACACGAAAAAAAAAGCGAGATTCGAATATCTCGTCATTGAAGAATTATATGTGGCCAAAGTAAATAAAATACATTCTTTAAAATAAAAAATATCATTTAATCTAGTTTTTTATTTTTCGCTATTATTTAAATAAAAATTACCCATAGATTTAGTAAGCTCCGAAAAATGAATCCAACACTGGATAAGGACGAAAACCGAAAAAAACTTATAGAAATGTAAAAAACTGGTTTATCCATCTCAGTCTCCTGAATCGGGGATTCCAATAGGCCCTTGATCTTCTGTATGTATTTTATTTGTCAATCTAGATGCGTTATGCATGAACACTCTACGCGTCAAAAATAAACTAGTTTTTTTTATGGCCATAGATTATAAATGAGTTTGTGACATTCTATAAGCTACCCATGGAACTGCGTCTTCGCATGGTTATGGACTGTGTCTCTGCTGCAGGAAGTTTGTGACTTATTTATGAGTTTATAAACTTTGCTACATTATAAAATCTATCACTATGAGATGGAGTCCCAGAATAGACAACTTTTGGTTAACCCATGTATCTGAAAAAATACATGATCATATGCAGAGCCAGGTTAAAGCATTGAAGGTATTATCTTCATCAGTATGTTCGAATATATTAGACAATAGTTGTTTAATCTCTGTTTTTGTTTTTCAATCAGGCAGAGCAACTTTTAAAAATCCCAGTTCAAGCAACTGAACAGGCAAAAATATACGCAGCATCTACTACCAAGGATGCAGAGCTCTATTTTAATGGTGAACGTGATCAAGTATGGGATAGATAGGTTCGCTCTTAAGTATGAGTCATTTTCAATTTTGTCTTGGAAAGTATTGAATCCATCTGTTCCTTTTTGCATTTAGTCTGATGCCAATATACTCGGAAATAAGCGTAAGATAGAGGATGATCTTTTTGATAATGTTGACAATGAAGATGCTAGTGTAACGGATGGTCTAAAAGCACAACCCAGTGCAGCAAACGCGTAGCATTTCGTGAATATGAAGAACAAATAGTAAGTCTTCATTTATATACTCGTATGAAATTTTTATCTTTTTTACTTTCTTGTTCTTATATTCTAACATATTTAATTATGTTCAATAGGGGGACAACACTCATTCGATCATCTCTTGACTTGAAGTCAATACTGCAAAAGTATTGTGCAAAGAAAACCACACTTTATGAGTAAGTTATGTTAGTAGTGGCCAACGGTTTCTTATGTAATAACTTACTTTTGGCTTACGATTGTTTTTAAAGTCCAGCCCACAGCTTCATTCTAGATCTGTCCCAATCGTCCAAAATCCATAGTGAGTTTAGCCATAAGCTATGGGCCAAGTCAGTGTCAAACAAGCCTGATACAACCCGAAAGACCTATCATCATGAGATTGAGCCTTTCATCGAACACTTGTTTGGAAAAACTGAACAAAGAGTAAGAAAGAGTTTAACTTACGGAAAATGAAACTCTTGGCCGAATATGTGTAAGATTTTTTATTTATTTAGAGACTGTCCATGGGATTTATCACAAGTTCGCCCAAAGTGGTACGCCCTCCGCTCTATTTCTGCCCCAGAATACAGCAGCGAGCCCTCATATGCAAAAAAGGACTGGGAGAAGATCCAACGCTGGGTCCAGCGAGTAACATGACAATTGTATGTTACGGGATTGCTCCTTGTTATTGTGGATGACTGATTTTTTAGGATGACATAAGCTGATCGCTTTTTGCTTACACCATCAGTCTAGATGCGTTCGAGTCACTGAGAAATCCGCTCCAGCAAAATGATTGCCACGAACGAGAGTGGTTCGGTGACTATGTTGTCCCTCTGCTTCAAGGTGCTTTGAAACTGGACGGTAATTCTCGTGTCCCATGATAAGTTGATAGGCTTTATCTCAAAAGAATAACAGCAATATTTATGACTTTACGCTTATGTCTTTTGTTCTCCATCAACAAGGGGGGAGATTTCTACCCTGGCATCGTAATCGCAATAAGGATGTCCACATTGAGAAGGTTGAACGAGTTCAAATGGTGGATCTCTTATGCGTCTACGAGAAGTACGAAGTCGCCTGTGCACTGGTGTGCGGTGGACCCCATGCCTATAACATCACTAAGATCGCCTCGGATGAGTTCGATCTGCCAAGAATAATGAAAGACATGCTCGATGATCTACAGTCAAAGTTTCTCTATGCTGGCTGGGATGGAACACAACTGTATATCCTTGGAGTCCAGGTGGGCTTGTAATGTGATGATTATTGCAGCTTTTGGTTTAGGCGTAAAGAGCTGATTTATAAAATGATTCATATTTGTGCATAAATTAACTCAGATTTATATGACGGAGGTCCGGATCTACCTAATGGAGAAGCGTGAAATATACCGCCTTCACCTCTTAAAGTCTTTTAACCTCCCACTCACGTTTTCAGCTTATCGCAACCTAAGGGTCGCTTTGAAGTGGGCGTGGAACTTGTGGGTGAGCTTATTTTTGTCATCTCGAGTACCTGATTGTTCCGTTTAAAAATTTCAGGGGATGGTCAACACCTTGATCTGGAAGCTCTGACGATGATCACCGGTTTAAGATCCCAATTGGTGCGCCAAAGAATGACATGAAGACCAAGGAGACGCCAACCAAGAACTTGAGGGGGCAAGCATATGAAGGAAATTTGGAGAGGTATTTCTCTTATCCAAGCACTTTCTGAATGCCCACAACGGGTTTTCCTTGGTTAACAATAATCAAATCAGACAAGAATTTATTCAATCCAATCAAAAAATACATTGTTTTTTATTGTCCGTGATTTTTGATTGAAAAAATTTCAAAATTACCCGTGCAAATTTTTATTTTTGTATTTTGTATTAAAGTTTATTATAACTTGTCAGTTTATTGCTTTTTCAGAAAAAGTAATACAGTATAAAAATATCTTCGATTTGATAAAATCATTAATAAAATATTAATTTTAAATTAAAATAAAATTCAGAATTTAGATAATTTAATTAAACAAGTACAAGTTTAGGATGATAATATTAGTGTCAAAGTCATGTATATGAGAAGATATGCAGTTGGTTAGAAAGCTGCAGAGGAAAAGGTCTTTAGGTGTTAAAGACATGAATGGTGCCTGAGATGGGCTATTCATACGCACTAATTGATTTATAACTGCTCGTATTAAAAAGGTTTTTATTGTCCCTTTTAAAAATAATCAGCTCTTACCAAAAAGACAAGAATTTTTAATTTTAACCACTACAAAAAAGCAGCAATCGGTTCAGCACAATGTTTAACTTTTTCGGATGGTTCTACATTTTGAACATTGTAATCGCGTAATTTTGAAATGTATAAAATTCTAAATCATGGTTCAGGATTTTAATGAAATGCCTAAAATCGAAGGTGTCTATTAATTTGATTCAATAATCAATATAAGCTTTTAACTTTCAACTTATCATACGCAAGGTCTGAACTCACAAAAATTCAAAGATGTTTTAAATACAGTTTTATGTATTTAAATGCCCCTATACCTGGATCATCTATTCCTTTTAACGCTTTTGAAAATATTGTCGGAAAAATTAGAAAAGCCTTTGATTGAATTTGTTAATTCAATTTATGAACATAACTTTTAGATTTCAATAAGCTCTTGAGAATTGCATTCCTAAAAATCCCGCTGAAGACACTTTACAAGCCTTTTTTCAATTTCCCTGAGGTATTGGCGTTTACTATGATGTGATGCTATTACATAAACAAGATTTCCAAGGGAACGTACGAAAACCCCAAAATTTGGATCTTCTGATGATGTCGAAGAAAGCAAAATTTCCACAATTTTTTGAGAGTTGGCATAGTCTAAAGAATTTATTAAAATATGGTTAAATTTTGGAGACCATAGGGAATGATGAGAGAAATATTCGAGAGTTTCACTTTTGCTAGTAGGATCTTCCAATGTAATAGCCAACAGGGTTCCTAAGGTGACAACACCTTTGACATTTGGTAAATGTGAAATGGATTCTATTGCCTTTAAAGAAAAAAGTCCAAAGTTAACCAAAATGGGTTAATCCACCATCTTAAAAAGAAAATATTAATTATTGATTGCCTTTGCGTTCCAGAGACTCCAAACCCCAATTGGACCTTCATGGCTATGGACATTTTGCCATTGCTTTTTAGCTAAATCCCACGTAAATGATCCACCCAATTGAACGAGCTGATTCATTTGTGCGTATTCGTTAATAGATATGTTTGCAACCCAACAACTTATTGGATTGGCAATATAAGAAGACTTATGCAGTGAGGTATCTGTTTGTTCAGAAATACAAGAGTCTTCGAAAATGGAGTTTGTGGTTAGTGCCATACCCATTGGCAACAGTCCGCCAATGAATGATTTGGCGTAGGCTGCTACATCTGGTTTCTTTCCAAATGATTTTCAAATCGCAAAGATGAAAAAGAGAGACAGTAAATTTTAGAGAACTTTATGATGCAGTGAAAAATTGCTGAAAGAAAAATATTTACCCTATCTAATAGTTCTGCACCACTTTGAAATCCTAATCGCCAAAACCCGGTAAAAACCTCGTCAAAGACCACTGGAATTGGGAAGTCCAATCCACTGCGTACTTTATCGATCAGTATCTTTTGAAATAAAGGATCCACGAATTTCATTCCACCTGCCCCCATTATAACAGGTTCAATTAGCAGTGCACCAAATTCATGACCTTGATCGATTAGAGACTTCAATGTATCATCTATGTGACGTTGGTAAGCTTTTCCTATTATAGAATCAAATGTTCGTTTCTTATTGAAAATCGAGGCTAGCATTATAAATTTATTCTTTTCCCTGATTCCATAGTTATCAGGAATGGATAGTTGATAACAACCATTTTTGAGAAGGAATGTCGGTGGCTCGAACCAAAAACCTTTTACATTACACCTGGAAATGAGCAATTATACTGAAGTGAGACTATGAACTGAAGGGAAGATGAGAACTTGCTTTAAGAAATGAATACCCAGTTAGATGTTTGTTATAATGATTTGGATTCCAAACGTCCATAGTATCTATGGTATCCCGATGATACATTCGTTTTATGCCCAAGACTTTGAGCTCCAATTTTTTGTCATTTTGATTATATCGTTTTGCAGCTGATTTTAAGGCCATCATTATTGCGACTTCAAGGGCTGCGCCTCCATTTTCCGAATAAAAAACCCTCGAAGCCCAATCTTTGCCAACCGTTTTCAGCAAGTTTTCGGCTAGCTGTAAAGCTGGTTCATGAGTAAACCCAGGCAACATCGCATGCCCATAGCGACTCGCTGCATATGATGCTTCTAAAGCTAGTTTTAGGGGACCATGGCCCATCCCTGAATATTGAAAAATATGTAAGGCAAAAACATTTGGGATTATAGATAAAAAGATTTTCTGCAAATCAAGACTTTATTCCATTAACCGGCAGATCCGTCGAAAATTTCCAACATTTTTTCTTGATTTTTTCCGTTGATGGTATTATCTTTAACTGTTTCACCTGTTCGATCTTCTTTCGATATATTCTGGTCCCCTTCAAAAGTGGTAATTAAGTCTCGATGAGTGGAATCAACAACAGTAATTTGGGGCAGTCTTTGGTTTTGCGTAAAAGACCACCAAAACTTGTCCCTTGTCAATTGTTCCATTTCTCGAAAGTATTTGAACCTCATATGATGCCAATTATCCAAGTGTTGAAGTATATTGATGAAATCTGAATGTGTTTCCTCAAAATATTGCACTAATGGTGTCAAGTCCCCTTCTCTTGATTGTGTATAAAGCGGGGGATGTGGTAAGGCGGCTATAAAAATGCGTTTATCTCTAAAATGCTTTGGAAAATAGTTTTTGAGAAATGTGTGGGTGCTGAATTCGGGATGCTTAAACATCAATATTAAAACGACATCATAGCCACGCAGAGAAAGTGACTCAAAAGCCGATATTGTTGTGGAAACTCCTCCATCTTTACCGTCACAAATCAAAATTGCCGGGAGCCGTAAAGGACGATAAAAATCACATTGAAGTGTGCCTTTTCAATTCAAGATAGATTTCAAATCTCATGATATTTTTAAATTCCTATTGAGTGGTATTCGTCGAGAAAAATGAAATTCACTTGCCTGTCAAAAAAGGGGTGTTTACACCTTTAATTGGCAATTGGAATGAGAAATTGGTAGTTAAATTTTTTAAACAAAATTTTATCGCCTAATTAGAGCTTCAAGTATATATATATACCTCCAGTGGTTTCTATGAATAATTTGCCTTCGCCTCCTTCTAAATTCCGATGGCATTCTGAGAGGAACTTTTTGGTAGTTAATAAAGCCTCCTCATCATTTGATGGCTTTCTTATGTGTATAAAAAATGATGATTTTCGATATTCAAATGAGATTAAACATCAAATCTTGTGATTCTGAGAGGTTACCCTATTTTGAGAGGTGAACAAAGTTGTAGTATTCAATTGTCCTTTAAACTTTTGAACAATGTTTTCCACAAGCCTCATATTAAAATCAGTTGGATATCCTGTTTGTACCGGTTTCAAGTAAAATAACTTTAGGGGTTTTTTACTCGCTTCATGATTAGTATTCAATGAACTAGAAGCGGCTACAACAGCTGCACGAAGTAGACCGGCACAGTATATAGTTTTGTGAAGATAAGCTGTGGCGCCAAATATTTGGAATATTTGAAAAGATTGGGATGGATGATGAAGTGACATTTATTTTGGTATGTAAAAACAAAAGGTGGAAATTTTTTTTGATCCTTAAAACTTTTAAAAATTCTTATTGGATTAGATGTTTTTATCTGGGATTTCATGATGATCATCTAATATGCAATGAGCATATAATGAAAACCCATAAGATACAACAAAGGGGAAAAATTGACACGAGCGATATCATTCTAAAGTTGTTGTATCATATCAAAAAAGGCAGATTCATTAAGTGAATGCTAATTGAAAGCCCATTTTAATAAGTGCTTTTTCGCACAACATTAACATCCTAAATGAATCGCAATAAATTAGGCACAAGATTATTTGACTGTAAAATAAATAAATAAATAAATAAATTATTTTTTTAAAAAAATGAATTTTATCATTATTTAACATTTTTTTTGAGATAAACCGTACCTAATTTTTATCAAGCTTTCTAAAAATTAATCCCAGAGGTGTTAATTTGAGCTTCAACGGTTCTATGAATTAATGGAAAGAAATAAAATTATGAAAATTCAAGATTATCTTTTTTTTTTTTTTGGTAAGTCATTTGGAAAAATTCATAATTGTTCTGTATTCAATTGAAAGTTTTTTAAGTAATGCGAGTCAATCAATTAAAATTGTCAATGAAATCTGAACTTGGCTTCTAGAAAAAAAAAATTTTTTTTTATTATGAGAGAAAACTATATATTAGAAACCTTTGTTAAAACAAAAATATGGTTTCTTTTGTTTTTTACGTATTTGATGCAGAATGGAGGGGGGGTTTTTTTTTTGAAATCAATTCTTTATAATAATAATAATAATAATAAAAGGTATTTAAACAAAGTTTTGTTTTTAATTCATAAAAATTCTTCGATTAATATTATTCATAAAAAAAAATAATTTTTCATTTGTAAAACTTTTAAAACTTTCTAAAAGGTAAGAATGAAATGAAATACAAATTTTTCCTAATTAAAAACTTTACATTTATTTATGTTTTACATATTTTTCAAAAATAAAAATTAATTTAAATATAATAAAATTGAAAACTTTAATCGTAAACATGGTTAATACATGATTTGTTTCGCCATTTGTTCGACCTTATTTATTCAAGTCATTGAAAAATAAATAATAATAATAATAATAATAATAAAAGCAAACAACAAAAGTTCAGCTTTTACTTTTGTACGGTTTGTTAAATTATTTTGTGCATTTTTCAATTAATTTTGGTTATTTGGTAGCAGGCAAGCAGGCAAGCAAATTTTATTTCAAATCATTTACATGTATTTCTTTTGCAATTAGTGAAACATTAATTCATAAACATAAAAAATAATTCAATTGAAGAAATTAGATTGTAATGGCATATTAAATATCAGGTCCAAGTGGAGTTGGTGAAACCACAATACAATATTGATACAGTTAAATGTAACGGTTTGACCATTTGTACAATATATGCTCAAATCTAATAAAGGTAAATTTAGGTTAGTTGTAGCAAACCTCGAATTCGAAATTTTTTTTTAATTCAATTAGAATTATTAATCATTCAGTGGGGTTTAAGCTAATATGAGAATTATCATGTTCAATTGAATACAAAATTTTCTAAAATTATTTTAATCAAAATTTCAATGTATCAATGTGATTAAATTTTAATAAAATTTTGTTTACTAAATTCAAAAAAAAAGATTATAAATAAATTATAGATAAAAAGTTTAAAATAATTTAAAAAAAAATAATAATTCAAAAAAAGTTTTTAACAAATACTTTAATTGATTATAAATATTGTAATTAATTTTATAATAATAAATAATAATAATAATAAATAATAATAATATTATTATTATTAAATTTATTGATTGTAATTATAGAATTTTAATTTTAATTATAAGTAACAAATAATTATAAAATTGAAATTTAAACTTAATCTGCTGCTTTGAAAATAAAGTAAAAAGAAAGACAAGTTTAATTTTTGCTTTTATTAATAAAATTTCAAGTCCATTAAAAATTATATTCTAAATTGATTCTGGGGAATTTGAACACTCGAACTAGAATCCCTCAGTTATAAACCTAATAGGTTTCATGTCATTTAATAATGATGATAGATTTAAAATTCTTTAGGAGTAAAACAATTGGTTAAGCGATACAAGGTGGAATAAAGGGGACACTCTCTACTTGAGATGATAAATTATTTTTTTAAAAAAAAAACAAAAATTTATTGAAATATTCTATATAAATTTTTTCGATAAAACTCATGATTTCATTTAAAATTATCTCTCAATTTGTTGGCCTATCAATATTTCTGATCTTTTTCTTTTTTCAAGAGATTGAATAATCCGGTTCTTTTACATAAACAAGTTGTCTCTTTGAATTTTTAAGGGTTGTTGTATTGTTTGTCGTTCTATAAAACAAAAGGTAGGATTTAATTGCTTTTCAATATTTTTCTTCCGTATTCCCGATATTCATCCTTTTAGTTAGTCTCATTAATTTTGAAAAAACAACAACAATTAAAAATAAAGTACTCATCAATAACTGGAAAAGACATGAAATTGGTTCATTAAAAGATGTATATCAAAGAAAGCCACAAAAAAGTATGCTGTGTTAAAATAAGATGGGTAAACTGAGTATTAATTAGAAAAATTAGGGAATATTCAGACACATGAAAATATTTAAAAAATCTCATTAATCCAAAGATCGGGTTGAAAAAAGAAAAAGGCTGTACAATCAAGGCTTAGTTATTTCTAAAAAACAAAAACAATTTGAAACAGATTAATTGAGGAAATTGTTCCTGTGAAAGCTTTTATTTCATAGATCAAGTTTTCTTTTATGTAAGCCTGCTTGTGATTTAGAAATCTTTTGTAAATAAATGCAAAAAATTTTTTCCCTTGGTAAGTTTGTTCCGGGGGGAGATCAAAGGTGATAGAGAAAAAACTTTTTTTATTTTTTTTTATTTTTTATTTTTTTTATTTTTAATTTGAAAACTCGGATCAATTGAGAAAACAGTAATTTGCATAGAAAAAGTGATTTTTATGAGGATCTAAGATTTTCTTGTGGAAGAGGCTTAGACTTAAATAGCACACAATTTTAAAAAATTCGCCCAAAATTTATGATTTAATATGATTAGCGTATGCGTGGTAATTCGAACCAAAAGAAAACCTTTTTATAGTTATTATATAATATACAACATCTCTATTTCTGCTTCTCGCATTTTTTACATAGAATAAATAACTCTAAGAAGCAGAAAATTGTATTTTATTTTATTTTATCCATGAAATTCTATGAAATCTTGAATCTTTAAAATATTTCTAACCAATCAAAACGTATTAAGATTTCAGATATCTTTGGGGACGGGGGGTGGGGCAGGGTTTTTTTGAATGTACATTATTTTTTATTTTAGTTTTTCAATACCATTCATACACACAAAAATGGGGAAAAAAAGGTTGAACTGAATTTTAAATAAGGTTAAAATAAGTTCATTCTTTTATTACCCTTTCATACTCACACCACCACTTGTTAATCTTTGTTATGCAGGAATGTGGTAATCAGTGTCGAGATGATGCAAAAAATCATATGAGGCATACTCCGACTATATTAAAATATTTAATGATTTTTTTTAAAAAAAAAAAATCCCGTTTTTTGTGAAAGGATTATTTAATTAATAAAACTTTGTGATTGATTAACATGCAGACCTGCCATTATAAAAATGTTGTCAATGATTCTCAAAAGATTTTCCTACAAAAGAGTTTTTACCCAGACATTGAATCTCTTTTTTTTGATTGTACTATGAAACATTTCATTGTGATGCTTGTGAATAAGATATATCATTCCTAGCAAAAGAAAAGAAAAGAAAAGAAAAGAAAAAAAAAAAAAAAAAAAAAAAAGAAAAAAAAAAAAAAAAAAAAAAAAAAAAAAAAAAAAAAAAAAAAAAAAAAAAAAAAAAAAAAAAAAAAAAAAAAAAAAAAAAAAAAAAAAAAAGAGTGAATCATAAAGTCATTCCCCAAGATGATGATGATGATGATGATGATAATAATAATAATAATAATAATAATAATAATAATAATAATAATGATGATGATGATGAATCATTTTTTCGAAATCGAAAAAACTTTTTTTCAAACCAATTTTCAAAAAAACTAATATATTGGAAATTGACCATCAAAAAGCCAAGGCTTTGTTGAATTGTGATAATATCCCTGCTCAAAACTTGTATATCCTTCTTAGTTAACTTCAATTATCTAATCAACAAAAGCCCCTATATGCGAGATCATAATTCCTTGTTAGTCATTGCATTGTTCTCTCGAGTATTTTCACATTTACATTCCAGGAATGGTACCTGTGCTAACTTTTTACAGATTCTCGGCTTTTGAATGTTATGAGTATGGAGGAGCGGGGGGGGGGGTGAATGCTTCAAAGACGAGGGTATTTACAGGGTATTTATCATTGTCAAAAGAAGTTTTGAAAATGGATTTTTGGATGGAATTGTGTAAAATTGAAAATAGAAAGATTGGCAACTATGATAAAAAAAAATGCACACAAGGTCCCATACAATTTTCATAGAAATGATTATTATGGATAGTAAGATTGAACTTTGCTTGAAAAATAAATTTTATTAAAAATTTCAAGAAGCCAAATTTTTCGGCTCAAAATTTTGTCTAATATTCAATTCAATTAAATTAAATTGTTTAACGGTGTTTTGTTTTATAGATAAAATGCTGAGGTTAGTCTAAATAATAAATTTTCTCAAGGATATTATTAAATATTGATTCTAATGAATTTATAAGAAAAAATTAAAATATTTTATATAGTTAAGAAATTTACAAAATTGGGAATAATATTCCAGAGAAAACTTTAGAGTTTGATGATAATGAATCAGTACAATAAGATATTATTTTAAAGGATAATAATAACAAAATAAAAATAATAGTTGGTAACGGGGAAATATTTGATATTTTCTGTACAGAACACCTCGGGGATATAATTAAGATTAAATTTTAAATTGCTACCTTGGAAATCCTTAACTCACACTATATACCCGGAATTTCCTCGGTTGTAACACCCAACTATAATTGAACCCCTAATCTCTTTATAATTAGCATTCACAACAAATATCGCTCGCTCGCTCACTTGTCGTTTACAAATACTATGCCCATCCATTCAATAAAGCAGCAGTGCCTGTCAGTATCACTCCAAAAACACCAGCATTCAAAGAATGGTCATAATTTTTCATTACTCTTTCGTCATGTGAGAAAGATGATAACCCTTGTGCTATTAATGAATTGGTGTGTTCGTTTCTCAGTACTGATTGCTCGTATGATGAAATATAACCGCTTTGGCTTAATGTTTGGTATGGACCAGCTGTTGCCATAGAAGCCCTCATAAATACCGATATAACTGCCAAGTAAAGGAAGGCTTTTATACTTTGTTGCGGTCCTGTCTTTTGCTCTAGTTGTTGGTCTCCTAATGACAAAGATCCTATTGAGACTGGTAGAGGTTGTTGTTGTTGAAAACTCATTTTGTCGTATAGCCTTGATAAAAGTGGTATATTTATCGGTTTTTTGTGGGCCAAAAAATAATAATATCGGCAAAAGCAAGAAAATTAGTGCAAAACTGTTTTGCGCTATTTATTCTTTTTTGCTGGAACAATATATCCACCTGTTTGACGTTTTATTTAGATAAAAATTGGGAACAAAAGGTTAACGTTGGGATGGGATGGGATACGTAATTCTACAGCTATTGTGCTCATTTTATACGAAAAAATTCTTGTTACGTAAAAGACCAATTTACATGTATTTTGTCTCAGCATAATGATTTTTATTGCTTGCAAATCCGGGGGGGGTGGGGGCATAGTAAATGGTGTTTCATTGATTCAAATTTTGGGCTAAATAGTTTTTTTTTATATTGGCACAGTTTAGATTGTGACAATATTATGATCATATGTATCACTCTACGTGGCAATGAATGCCGAGGCCACAGTAAATCAGATGATAATGAGAAAATCGGGAAAGAAAGAATGTTTATCAAAGTATGTGTGTGTGTATTTTTTTTATCATTATTGCAGTCACAAGAGTTTTTTTTTTTTTTAAGATCTAACTGGAAAATTGGAAACCATAAGGAAAAAATTGGCCATAAATTAAAACTAAAGAAATCCGATATACAATTGATATATAATCAGTTATTTATTGCCTTTTTCGCGAAAGGATTATATCATCCCATTAGTTTACATGAAAAATATTAAAAGTTCTAACTTAAAATATAATAATTTTTGTCCATTCGTTTTTTTTCCTTAGCTATTTTTATTGTTTAAATGAAAATTTATAAGACTTTACCGAATCGATGGGAAAACCATTTTTCATTCCTAAATTACCAAATATTGGAGGATAACATTTATCACCTTGAAATTTTCCGATGTTCAATTAAATCATTTTGGTTTTTTAATTTTCTATGTAGAA
Organism: Geosiphon pyriformis; assembly: GCA_016748015.1. NCBI lineage: Eukaryota > Fungi > Glomeromycota > Glomeromycetes > Archaeosporales > Geosiphonaceae > Geosiphon > Geosiphon pyriformis. The sequence continues at coordinate 229,266 of JAAOMT010000426.1, read as the reverse complement.
TTTCCAGATTGTCTTTAAAAAAAATAATAATAATAATAATAATTCCGGTGATCATTAGTTCTACGCTAATCTCCAAAAAGTCCTTTAGGAGTTGATGTTGTTATCATATTTTAGAAGATTCCTATAGAATCATGAATTATTCGATAGCGATGATCATAAAGGGCTTACATTCAAAAATCAAAAATGGTTAATTCTCAAATGTTTGAGAATTAACGAATTTTGATGAGATGAAAGATTTTTAATTTATTTATTTAATTATTTATTTAAAAAATATTTTTGATAATAGTTAATATTAAAAGGTCAAAGGGTTTAGGTGATATTAATTTGAAAGCATTAAAGGAATTTATTTCAAAAAATAAAATTTAATATGTCAGCAGTCCACAAGTGCAAGTCTATTCCAAAGAATATACGAATTGGTCGCTTTTCTTCATTTTTAAAATTTAGAAAAAGACTTTTATTATTTCATAGGTAATAAAACTATTGAACATATGAATTACGGAAGAACACTTGGGAAATTGTTTTGCTGAATAAAAACACGTTAAAACTACACTAAATCTGATCTAAATATTTATAACACAAGATAAAATTTAGAAATCCCGAGTAAGCAGGCTTAGTACGTTTTCATTTTAGTGATATTTTTTATAGTATAAAATTTTATATTGTCATGTTTTTAATAAGAAGTTATATGCTTCAAATAAAACTGTTTATATACATGTATATATATATGAAAAAAAAAAATGATCAACTCAATTGTACCCTGATAATAATTTATTATTTCTCATACCGGTAAATTAAAACACATATATCTAGGACATTTATTTGAAATTGGAACTCTAACTATAAACTCAAATTTTATAGGTTGGGGCCAGGGAAATCTCATTAAAGGATCACTTTTAACTATGGTTCTTAACGCTTCTTCGATAAGACATTTGAAGGTTTATATAGAAAGGTTGTAAGATGAAGAGGGTTTCTTTTTTACTAATTAAAACTTAAAAGGTATATATTAGATAGAAAAAGAGATCTAATCATTCTTAAAGTGACTTCGAAATACGGTTGTGTGCTCATAAAATGATCAACTAGATATTTTAACCATCTTTGCCCAATTGTCGATTGGGACGAACAGAAGGTTCGAAAATTCCCGGTTTTTTTTGTTAGGCAACCTTTTGATCATCATTTTTTTTTAAAAAAAATTATTACAAAAACAAATTTTATTTAATGGCAAAAACTACTAAAATATTAATACATGTATTATAGCCCATTATAATTATAATTAAATATAAAAAATGTATATGTGTCATTTTAATTAATCAATTAATCATATAAATAAATAAATAAATAAAGTATATTATCTTAATTTATGCAAAATAACTATTAACATGGAAAATCTTTTATTTAATATTTGAGTTTATATGAAATTATTATAAAAATAATGAATTTATATTCATAATTTCAAAACACACAAATTTAAACAACATAAATTGGTTTAATTATGTTTAAAATTTTGACATTGTAAAAACAAAATATAACACAATTTTAATTTTAGCTCTTTTTATTATTATTGATTTTTTCATTAAAATTCATTATTAATAAGCAAAATAAAATGTTTCCATTTAAAAAATTATGCATTATACAAATATGAAAAATTTTAAATTAAATTGTAATATACAAAAAAAATTAACTGCTAATATTTAATGAAAACACCCATGGAATTTAAATATGAACTGTCATCTTCACCAAATACTCAAAATTATGACCATGCTAAAGTTAAAAAAAATATTTGATTTATATGTAAAGATGTAAATTTTATTTCATCTTCAATTTATATCCATGGAGCTATAATTATTTAGTTAAATTTAAAATCAGAACCATCATTATCTTTTATAACCAAATCTCGAAATATTTCTCCGCAATGTTCAAATGCTGTTAATCCTTCCTCATCTATGATAGCATGGTCTGCTCCAGAACGATAAAGTAATCTTGCAACTTCGATTTGTTCTGCTAAGCATGCTATACGTAAAAAAAAATTGAAATTTTAACGATAGAGTACAGCTTGACCTTAAAAAATGTGACAGAGATAGGAATTCAGAATCATGCATACCATAATGTAATGGAGTTTCTTTTTCACTGGTCTATTGAGTATTTTGGTTAGCGGGTTTTTAATAATAATAAATTTGCTTCAAATGATCAAAAGAACAATTACCAAAGCATTCACATTAGCTCCTTTTTCAATCAACAATTTTACAGCCTCTAGATGGCCGCCATCACTTGCCCAATGTAATGCTGTTAATCCCTTAGATTAAGAATTTTCAAATTTCATTGAAAATGACATGATTTAGGATAAAAAGCATTATGAAATTACCTCTCTATTCCTAGAGTTTATATCTACTGAGCCTGAATCTATTAACTGCAACAGCCGAGATAAATTTCCTTGTTTCGCATGAAAGAAAATATCGATTCTGCCAAAATATGAATTTATGGGCAAAAGTAATTGATAACAATTGGTGATGTTGAAATTTATAACTTGAGGATTTTCAAAAGCTAACAAAAATTTATACAAACATATTCGCTTTTTCGTCTTCACTATCTTCTTCGTATGATAATTTGGATACTGAGACTCCGTGAAAATTGTTTCGATTTGATGTCTGTATTTTGCTGTTCGTTCAGTTAATTGGGAATTAAATTGATCGGAAAACTTCTAATAATTACAGCATTTTTAGCTTCCTCTTTTTCTTGTTCTTCATCTGTTTCTGATTCCTCGCTATCGTCACTCGTTTCCCGATTCTTTTTCCACCCAATATTAGCCTGCTCAACAATATCAATATATCGCGTCATAGCTTCTTCTTGACTCATCTCCCCCGTTTCCTTCCACGCTTCCCATTTTGCTCTCGCTGTAAATTCAAAAAGTGAAGGTTTGGAAGTATTGCATGGGCCAATAGTTGAACTTTTGTAGTATGCATATAGCTGTTTATTAAAAAAAGTTGCAACGAAATTTTTTAAATTAAAAATATTTAAACATTAAGGTTTAAAGGATAGCTATACTCTAATACCTTTAGCTTGACATCATTAGAGAGCTTTGTGGAGGTAATATTGCTAATATACTCAAAAGCTGATACAAATTGCGTGGTAAGGACATCACTCGGCATTTTTTTAATCTGTAAAATTAAAACTATTCAAAGGGTATATAACTTGATCTTACTAAAATTTTTCACGTGATTCAAGAACTTTTAGTGGTGATCTAATGCATTTCTCGAACCCTTGTCATATGACTTTTTTAATTTAAATATATGTTTATATGAAAATTTGCTAAATTTTCCTATAATCAGGAAAGATGGTGTTCTTGGTTAGATTCAATTATAAGGAATACTATTATTTTAAAAGTATAATTTTATTGGAACCGAGTTTCATATTAAATACGCGATGAAATTATACTTCCCCACTTGATTCTTTTTAAAAATCTCGAATAGATTTGATCGAAAATTTTTTCATGACATCAACCCTAATCCTTCACACTCGATTAGATACGTGGTAAAAGCGTCATTTATATCTTCAACATTGTTAAAATCTTCTTCCCCATGTTGAGAATCAGTTATTTTTCTCACTTCAAACTGAACACCGGATATGAGTTGAGCGTAGTGAATTGCTGTACGAGTATGAAGAGTTGGGGAACCTGTTTTGATTTGAAATTTGGAAAATATAGCAACCATTAATGAGCTGGTTTTTCCCACAATCTAAAGCTTGAAAGTTTTTCTACCTGTAAGAAGTTGGGATTTTCCTTTAGCCAGCGTCATGAAAATGATTAGTTGATCCTCAAGGTATCTACGAATATATAACGCCGTTTGTAAATGGATTAAAAATTATATAACTTTGAAAAGAAAATCAGCATACTCGTCGACACATCCTCCACGTTTCCAGTTACGAATCAATTCTTCTGCTGCATTCTCTCCAACTTGTTCAGGGGTAGAGCCTTGATAAAAATAAAAATAATTCAAATCCTTGATCAGTTGCTTTTCAGCTTCTATATATGTTTACCTCTATCACTAATTGCATGGCCTCCAAGAATACATCCAGTACTCGTTACAAGCCACAACCTATTGAGAATGTATGATTCAAAAAACGGGTCGAGTTCTCAAATCAAGCAAGTTTAAAGAAATAAATACATACACCAGTTCAAATCCTTTGCCACGAATAATTTTCTCAGATTTTATTTCAATTTGTGGTTTGATTGTGGTTCCAGAATCTCCTTTGAAATTGGCATTGTTTAATATCTTTGTGGCGCCAGCGATTATTTTTGTAGCAACCTCAAATAATTACCGATAAAATCAACTTGTATTCAGGAGTCGGAATGACAAAAAAAATTTGAGAAGATTAACTTACCTGTTTTGACACATTTGCTATTGTCACCCTCCTTTAGAAGTTAAATTTGAAATAAGTCATCAAACCGCCCAAATGTAATCAATTTTTAGATATAGATTAAGACCCACCCAATAATACTAACAATATCTCCTCTTTCTATCATATTAATAGGTGTTAAGGTCTTTTTTACTAATGGCTCAACTCTGACCATGACCTCACCGCCACCTTTGGGATAATAGCTAATTCAAAGGGTTACATATTTTAGAAGAAATTTGAGTAATTTGACGCATAAATTCAGAAAAATTGTTTCACCCTCTGCTAATTATTTCTACTTGAAAATCCAATCCAAATTCGCGCTGCACAATTGGTCTAAAAACCTAAAAGAAACATCATGAACGTTCAAAAGTTTTAAAATATTCAAAGTTATATGCTAAGCATCAAAAAGGATCTCTTTTTAAAAAAGGAAATTTTCATTTGTGAAAAATGCTACCTCGATTAGATAGTCGATAGGAGGGGCTGCGTCAACACTGGTACCACCACGCAATATCAGCTTCACGGCTTCTGGCGGCAATGCAAACGCTTTCATTGAGGCCGGTGCCGAGAGGAATAAAGGAGGGAGCGAAACTTGAATCAATAGAGTTATACTCCTATGAAGATTCCAAAATGGTGAATACTTTGAATTTATTCGATAATTTATTCCGCAAATTCACCCTGCAGTTTTTGTATCAGCAATAAAAGTCTTTTTCTCGGCCACTTCTCTCGGTTCGAAAAAAATTTGATTTGAACCAATCTGAAACAACTAGAATTTGTTAAATTTTTTAACTCATTTAAAGTGGAAGCTCATTCATACCTCATCACCTATCACATTTGCTTGAAAAATTTCACCCATCAATTTCAAACCAGACACATGTTGCGGTTTTAAACCTATTACATTTTTTTTTAAGATCAAATAGTGCCACCCCTAAACATGCGCCGAAACAATCCACCATGCTACCTGGTTTTTCACGTTTAGCCCGAATATTTTCGATTTTAATCGGCTTCTTTAACAAACAACTTGGGGAAAAAAATCCATTTTGAATTATTGTTGATATGTGTAATTTTAATTAAGGAAGAGATATACCTAAACGCTACAGCATTTCTTACAACTATTTCAAAATAAATTTGGCGGATAAAATCAATATGACTTTAATTAAAATCCATTGCCAAAATCTTGCCATACCTTGTCCACCACCTTCCATAAGTCCTCCGTCAATGGTCAAAATTTCCATTATTTTAAGCCAAGGAATAAATATCACAAGATTCAAAGAGCTCCCCAAAATACATTTATAAAGGAAATGGTGGCAAAGTAGGCAAATGCTGCGACTGACGCAGTTGCATATTATATCCTCACCGGAAAATGATTTTCACAGGTAAATCATTAATTGCGAGAGATCAATAATAGATAATGCTAAGCATTGCTACAGTTTCCTGCATGATCTCCAGAGAGAATCAAGCAATGCCCAGAGAAAAATTCCCCAAGCGCCATTTTTATCTCTACTCATTACGGTCCTACAATTTCGGTATTCATACATTTGGGATCTTCCGATGTTTTGGATGTTTCCACATCAACTGTAAGTCTTGGACATATAAGCTTCATTTTGGCTGATAACACAAATTTCCAATTCTTCCACTTTGGTTATTAGATGTTGTTAAAATTCATAATGTGCCCAGCTGAGCATATTTTGAACTTTCTTTTGTATAATCTTTCTTGTTTTCAATTTAATATATTTGATACCTCAAAAGGAGAAGCAATGGTCTTTCTATGGATTTCATTTTAATTTTTTGTCAAATACATGCTACTGTTTTGTCAAGTCTTCTAGCCTGTTTTTTGCATCTGGAAGTTAATTGTACCAACTTATTTTTTTATAACATTAAATTGTTCATGTAAATAAAAATATGAATAATATTTTTAATATTTTGTTAACCAATTTTATTTATTTTTTAGTAAGATCAATAAAAACTACATAAATAAAGTTATCTGCTTGAAATTTTACAGACTTGCTTTTGTATTTTATAAATCTAAACAAATGTTTACTCAGAAATAAATAAGTTTGTTATTAAATAGAATCTTATGTAAATAAAGCTATTTGTTATTTTTGAATTTTGTTTTAAAATAAAAAGATCATAATAGATGTTATTATTATTTAATTGAAAATGAATTTGTATTTATGTGTATTTATGTATTAATTAAATATAAATATGAAAAACATAAAAACAATTCCAAGAAAATTTGTTAAAATTTAGGCATAATTTAAAAAATGTAATATAATGTTTTATAAGAATAAAAATAAAATCTTAATCTATTTTATTGTTGTTTATATATTATATTTAATAATTTTTTTTATACAATTAATGTTTAATTAATTAATTTTATTTGTAATATTAGCAAAAGTTAAATTTAAGCAATTTTGTAAAAGTATGATCAAATAAACAACAGCTTTATAAAACTATATTTATCTTATAATAACTAAAATAAATATAGTTTTATTAAATAGTTATAAATATTAACCAATTTTTTTGGTAATATTATTTTATTTTTTTTTAATTTAATTTTTTTTGTTTTATTTAATTATTGTATTAAGAACAAATTTTGGCCAATTTTATTAATTAATAATATATAATTAAAAATGTTTTTTGTTTTTTAGTATTTGTTGTAGATTATTATTATTTTTTGTATTTTTTAATTTTTTAGTTTTTCTGTATTTTATTATTTGTTATTCTTATATTTTGCAAATAAAAATAATATTAATAATAAAAATATTTTTAGTAAACTTATATTTATTAAAAATTAAATTATAAAAATATAAATTAAAAGAATTAAAAATAACAAAAACAATTATAACAAATATTGATTTTTAAATCTATTTTTTTATATGGTTTTTATTATTATTTACTTTAATTAAAAAAAAACAACTATATAAATAAATTATGCATTTTAATATGCAATCAATTATTTAAAATTTTATTAAAACTATATTAAGCTAATTATAAAAAGAAAACTTGTTTAGAATATTTATTTTATGTATAATACAGATTAAATTATCGTTATTTAAAACCAAATTATTTATTTACTTAGTAATTATATTAGTATTAAACTTAATATTTAGAATTTAAAGCTTTTATAAAACCATAATCTTAACAAAAATATTTTTATTAATAAATAATCTTTTTTATTGATATTTATTTCATTATTAAATAAGCATTTATATTATATTTAACTTTAAAATTAATTATTTTTTTTATTCAAATTACTTATAATTTTACCAAAAATACTAATTTGCTTTTTTATAACAAAGATTTTTATTTTATTTTAATATTAAAAACAAAAAAAACTTTTATAAATATTGTAATTAAAAAAATTAAAAAATTAGTAAGTTTAATAATAAATTTAATTAACAAAAACAAATTAATTAACAAAATTTAAAAAGTTTAATTTTAATTTAATTACAAAATTAAAAATAATAATCAGTTAAAAAACTAAAAATACAGTAATTTTTGCATAAAATTTAGCATAGTAAACTTATTTTCAAAAATTTTAAAACTTACTACAAACTTAAAAAACTTTAATAAATAAAATAAAAATATTTTATATTTAAAAACCAAATATTTCAAATTTTAATACTTAAATATAATAATTTTTTAAACTATTAATCTTTCTAAAAATCAAAAATAACAATAATATATTTTAACTAACAAATTTTAATATTATAGAAAACAATAATAATAAAAACAATATTAGACTTAAATTTTATAAAAAATTTTACAATTTTAAAAATAAAAATTATCTACTTAAAAAATTTTAATAGTTTTTTAGATATTATTAAAACTAAAAGTGTTTTAATTTTTATTTTATTAGCTTAATATTTAAAAATTAACTAAAATTTAATATTTAGCCAAATAATTAAAATTAATTTTAATAAACATATTGCTATTATTATTATTTAAAAAAAAATATTGTTTATAATTAAATTAAAATTGAATATCATAATTAATGTAATTACAATAAAATTAATAAAGATATCCAAAAATTAAAAAAGCCAATACTTTATTTTTTATAAAAATAAGCTTTAAAAGAATTGCTTTTTTATTTTTTTATTTTTCTTGGCCATTTAATTAAGAAAAATTATTAAGAAAAAATAATTTATTACCAGTTTTTTATTAAAAATTCTTAAACTTTTTATAATAGTAATAATTATATTAGAACTGATTTTAATCAATTGTTTAAAAAATATTGTTTAATTGTTTTTACTTTTAAAAAAAGCTTTTAAATATTAAAACTATAAAAGAAAAAAAAATAGTTTTTATTAAATTATTATATAACTTGTTTATTTATTAAAATTTTAAAAAGCTGTTTTATTGTTTAAAATTATTTTTTGCTTAATATTAAAGACATTTGTATAAAAACAATTTTTTAAAAATAGTAATAATTATAATAAAGTTAAGTTTTAAAAAAAACTTTTTTCTCTCTTATATTTCAAAAAAAACCCCAAAGAGCGGATTTCTAAAAAAGAAGTTTTTTTGTTAGTTTATATCATTATTTTTTTAACTAATAATTCTTTTGTTGTGGATTTAAAGACTGTTTCAGGTGGTAATATGTTTAATAAGAAAATGTCCAAGAGTGTTTTCCATAATCCTGCTGATGATTTTTTCTTTCAGAAAAAAAAAGTGGTTTTAGATAATGTTAAGCACTCAGATAATAAAAAAGACATTTCTTTAGTCAAACCTGGTTCTGGTGGTTTGTATTCAGATTTGGATAGTGAATTTAACTGTAGTAAAGACAATATAATCATGGAAAGTGTTAATGGCAGATTTCTTTTAAGCTTAGCAGCTAATACTTCTAAGACAAAAAAAGTTAATACTAGTGTAGTCTTTGGGTCCCCTTTTGGCTTTTCTAATTATGATATGGAAAAAGAGGTGAAACTTCTTCCACTCCTCTTCAATATATCTTTGGACAAGAGATGAATAGATTTTAAAATTGTGAAAACTTCTTTGGAAGTTGGTGTTAAGAAATCATTTACTTTGGATATCAACTTCTCAACAATAGAAGACAAATTTGTTATGGTGAAAACTCAATTGGTTAGGAGAATTTTTTTGTCAGTCAATAGTTTTGGGGAAGCTACTACCTTCTCAAAATTTGAAGAAATCATCAGATCTACCTTTACATTAGAGATCAGCATAATAAAAACCACTTTATTGGCCAAAGAAAATAGAATTATTGCAAATGTCAATATTAAGAGACAAGGAATACATTTAAATCAAGCTGTAATTATTAAAAAAATTCCCATAGATATGCCAAAGGAAATGATTGTTGCTGCAGTATCCAAATTTGGAGAAATTAAGTCGATCAAAATTCAACTAATTGAAATATGGCAAAAAGCTATGATAAAATTTACCAAATTAGGTCAGACTTAATAGTTGGCTGCTAAATAGTCTTTTTTGATTGGTAAAAATTCTGTGTGCATAGCCAAAACTATGAAAAATTGTGACACTTGAGCATCAAGGGATCAGTTTAGAGCTTTACTGTTTACTTTACTAGTGGAAACAACTGCTTATAATTTGAGCACTCTCTTAAATGGGACTGGTAGAAAAATCTGTATTATCAATTACTTATTGAATTCTGGTAACCAGATTTGCTGTACTATAATCAGTTTCGAATTTGAGGAGAGCTTGGAATTTGCATATTGTACTGAGCCAATATTTGGTGGTGTCAAACTTTCTTGAACTAGATTGAATTTGGTTTATTGTAAGAAGTATGAACATTTTGGACATTTTACTTTAAAGTGTAATGTACTAACTATATTTGATTTTAAGCCTTCAAAAATCTTTAAAAAAGACACTTTAAAAATGCATTATCTTCAGCTGGCAAAGCTGTACATAAAAAAGAGTGTTCTTATTTCCTATTCTACTGTCTTTGGTGACAAGTTTTGAACACAGGTAGTTTTTTTTGCTCTTTTTTTTGGTGGTTTTTATATCAGTCATGATTCTGGGTCTGGTTCTTTTCTTCTTGGTGCTTTATATAATAAAGAGAGCACTCCAGTTGCTCAAAATAGTTCATCAATTGATGATTGTTTGGCTTTGTTGGAATGCTTCTTGGAATTGCTGGCTAAGCAAGTGTCAAGTATTGTGTATAGATTAAATGGTATAAAGCTGATGCCCTTGGTTTCTGTCTCTCAAGTCAAACTTCCAGTTATTCTTGCTTTTATGTTGTCAATGTTAGGTGCTAATATGGTTTTGAATGTTTCACAGCCATTTTTCTTTTTTTTATCTCCTGTGGTAGAGGACAAGATAGTGGATTTGGGTATGAGTAGTTCAAAAATTTTTATTTTCAAAATTGGCAGTTTGAAATCTAAGATAATAGCACTTGAAGTTTCTATTGGCTCAATTTTGGGAAAGTTGAATCTGTTGTGCACAAATTCAGATTCTTTGATACATTATTTATGTCAATAAATGCACTTATTTGAAAAGTGGTCACATATAATATTAGAGATATAACAAATTTAGCTAAACAAAAAGATATTGTTCATTGGCATAAGGAATCAGGTAATATGATTTCTATTGTTACTAAGACAAAATTAAGGTCTAATATTAGGCCTTAGATCATGAATAAGTTTGATGAAACCTGGATTTTCACTGCTGGTTTGGATGTAAGTTTTTGTAGTACTGGTGTTGCTATAATTATAGACATCTTTTTGGCTTGGCATGTGTTAAAGATTAAGAAAATTTTTGGTTATTTGATTTTTGTGTGCTTTCTGTTCAAAAACAAGCTTTCAATTATATTCTTGAGTCTCTATGCTGGTGCTTCAGTTGGTACACACTTTGGCCAAGCTGCTGATATTAATTTTATGATTTTTAAAGCTGTTAATTTCAGGTTTTTTGTGATCTTGAATGGTAATTTTAATGAAAATAGATCTAAAAAGAATACAAGCTTCAAGTTTTGCTTGAGTTTGGGCTTGGTTAACACTTTTGATGAACATTCACTGCTCAAAGCTTCTACTTAGAGCAATTCTAAGGGTGTTGGAAAGGTAATTGATTTTGTTTTCATAAACAAAGATTTGGCATCCACAATTACATTGCACAAAGTCAATGATGTGTCAGAATTTTTCAATACAGATCACAAGTCAGTTTTGGTTTCAATCAATTTGTGTGGACTTTTAAATACTCATCTTATCAGCACTCACAAGCAAGCCAACCGAGATTAGTAAAAGTTCAAATTGGGAGATGCAGATAATGTTCAATGGTTGGGCTTTAAAGATCATTTTTTTGCTGAATTGTTGGTCAAATCAAACATATTTGAAAGTGCAAAAGACAATAATAACTTAAATATAATGTGAAAAATGCTAGAAAAAACTATAATACAAGCTGTTAATGTGATGCTCTCCAAAGTTTAGTATAGTGAGTACAATTGCTCAAAGAATAAACAATCTTCATAATTCTTCAAATTAGAGCTGCTTGTTGCTAAGATTGTGAAATATTAGAATTCTGGTGATTTTCTAAACTTTGACCACTTTGTAAAAGTCTGGTCAGATATTAATAAGATCAAAGCATCTGTGGTTGTTGACATAATATTGGATGATGCAAGCTTAATAAATCTAGTTAAGTATTTGTTGGTAGTGAAGAAAAAGTACAGAAAATTTAAGTATTGTAAGTCTAAGATTGCTGAAAATGTAGTTATTAGGAAAACAATTAACTATCATATAAAAAATTTCTGTTCTGACAAAGGGTGAATGATAAGAAGCATTCTGGAACATTTATTTTGCAAAATAGTTTTAGATTACTTGGTAGTAGATAATGTATTGGTGGTTGAACTTAATAAGATTAAGCTTAAAATTGATGAGATTATAAAAAGATGGACAAAAAAGCATTCAGTACCTTCAAAGTTGCCTGACTTTTGGTTTTGAAAATATATGCCTCTAGATTATGTAGATGATAATGTTTTTTTTAATGTAATAAAAAAGATTGGTTTGGCAGAATTGTTTTTGGTTATTAATAGCTTGTCAAATGATAAATCAGTTGGGTTGTCTAAAATACCTAATAAACTTTGAAAACATTATGGTGAAAAGGTATTGGTCTGTCTTTTAAAGCTATTGAATTTGTGTTTGAGTTTGGATACAATTCCAGCTGTCTGAAAGAAAGCATAAGTTTTGATGATCCCAAAACCTTATAAGTGAAATGGTGTTTTAATAAATACTAGACTTATTACATTAGTTAATACTGCATGTAAAATTTTATCTAAGGTTTTTTCTGACCAGATATCTTTAACTTATAGCAAATTTAATGTTTTTTATGGTGATAATTTTTTAGTGTTGAAAGGTACTTACTAAAACACTTATAATAATTATAAAGTTTTAATTAGAAAAGTTTTTTTTGTTGTAAAAACAGCTAAACAGAATGTTTTAAAAGCTTTTTTTTTAGTTAATAATAATAAAAAGCTGATTTTAATGGTTATTAAAATATTTTTTTCATTTTTGGCTGGTTTTTTTTTAGTTAAAATTTTTTCAAAGAAACATATTTGAGTTAATTTTAGTGTTGTTTCTACTCCTACTAAGAGCCCAAAAGTTTTTAATAGTAGACTAGTTAATAAGTTGGTTTTTCTAATTATTATTGCTATGTTTAGTATTATTAGTATCTCTTTTTTAAAAATAATCAAAAAGACCAAGAATAATAAAAAGTAGAAGCAATCACTCACTTCTAATATTGTTATATCAAATTTTTTTATGATTTTAGATAAGATTTGAATAAAATCTCTATTATATTATCTAATATATTATCTAAAATAGACTAAAATTAACTACTAATTATACTATTAAATATGATTTCTTCTAATAAATTATTGCCAGTTTTAAAAACAAAACAATAATTTTTTATTAGATTATCTATTCTTAAAAACTGAGTTAATTAAATAGAAATTAATTCATTTTTTTTGTTAGTTTTTGGTGTTGTTACTAATAGTATTTAGAAAATTATCTTTAGTTGTCAAAAATTTGCTAAATAAATAGCCTTTATTTTGGTGTCTAATAATATTTTTAAGATTAAATTGGCTTATATTAAGACTGTTTTTCAGTTTGTACATAGTTTTTTGAATATTAAATTAGTATTAAAAAACAATATAAAGCTTTTTTGTATAAAATTTGCTTCTTAAATATCTCTAAAACTGCATTTTTGATTGAATTTACAAGTTCTATTTAGTTGGCCATTCTTAAAATTGCCAAATCTTTGGTGGTTTCTGAGTTTGGTTCTTTTTTTGCTGTTATTGTACTATATAATATGTTTTTAGATATAATTATTGCTAATATTAAGACAATACTTGATGTTTTTGGTAAAATTGTTTGTATTATATTAAAACTTGCTGGTATTTGGCAATATGTTATTATTCATTTTAAAGAATTAAATACTATTGTGTTTGTTTTAAATTATTGGTTGGTGTTGATGAACAAGAATAGTATTAGAATTTTCTCTTTAGTTAATTAAAATAAAACTATTTTGTTTCATAATAAGTTTAAAACCAAATTGGTTAATCTTTTTTTTGGCTGTACTGTCTTTGAAATTAGTAATATAATCTTTCAGATTAGTAGTCAAACATGTTTTATTCTCTGTTTTTTTGATTTTAGTTATTGTTTTTAGTTTGTTCTGATTATATTAGAATCTTAAACTGATTTGAATACTGCAGTAGTTAAGATTAATACACTAAAAAAGTGCTGTATCTGATAAAAAACTTTTAGTTGTTAGTGCTGTTTTAGATATTAAGAAGTGGATTATTTGGCTATAAACTATAAAGTGTTTTCATTTTTCTCTTCTAAGAGTTCCAAAATTTTCAAGATATTTGCATTATGTTTTGTAAATACTAAGTTTTATACTAAAGCTTTTGTTTTTTTGAGCTCTTCTAAGTTTTTGTCTTTAATAACTTTTATTCTTTTTTTTGTAATTATTGATAATCTTATAATATTTTTTTAGTTGATTTCTTTGGAATCTGATTTGGCCAAACTTTCTACTTTGGTTAAATTGATTGTTAAGTTTGTTGACTTTCTAATTGCTGTATTTAAATAATTTATTAATAGTAATTTGATTTTAAGCAGTGTTTTTAGTCTTAAAATTAATAAATTTATGATTTATTTGGACTTTTTTAGCAAGGTTGTTGGTAAGCTAAAAAAAGAAGTAGTCTTATTAAAAAAGAGTATTACATAGATAATATTGATATGTCTGGTAATTTAAAACTACCAATTAGTGTTAATAATGATATATTTTTTAACTTAATGTTTTTTTGGACATATAAGCTTAATAATATTAAAACTGATCCTTTAAAAACAACTGAATGGCTGGTTAAATTGACTATTTTTAGTGTTAAATTGTTTAATATAGTTTAAAAAATGTTGGCTTTAAATAAGTTTTCTTTTGTTATATTAATATAGCATAATCTAAACTGGCTCAAGTAGCTGATTATATATAAAAAGCATATAAATTACATTTAACTCTAAAGCACTTAGTGTGTTTTTAATTTTTAAATAATAATTAAGTTATTGTTACTCATAAAAAAAGAGTACAAAAAAATAAGAAAAACAAATTAGAAAAATAAGTTAATAGAAAAATAAAACTTAACATATAAGTACTATTTTTAAAAATGTGTATATTTACAAAAAATAAGCATATTTTCAAGAAATTATGACATATTACTTAAAAATAAACACAGTTTTAAAAAGTAATATAGAAAAAAATAAAAATGTATAAAATCTTATATAACAAAAATTATATATATATAGTAGTAATATTAAAAGTAAAAAAAATAATAATAATCTATTGATCTATTTAATTCAGATACAATTTATTCAACTCATATTCAGACAAGTTTTTAGTTAGTAAACAATAAATATTCATAACATATCTTTCCTTTTAAAAGATAATATTTTATATCTTGAAGTAGAATTATCCAAATATTAAATAAAATTATTATTTATTATTCAATTTATGTTATTTTTTTTATAGGATTAATATTCTTATTCTCCAACTTTATTAACAACTTATGCTAATAGTATTTGCTACTTAGTCATATTAAATCAATAACTCTTAATTATGGCTATTAACAAAATACTAATTTTTTATTTATTTTTATTTATTTTGTTTTTTTGTTGTTTACTAATTAATTAAAAAATTAAATATTAAGATATTAACATTAAGAATAACTTGATAAAAAACCCATAAAACAAGAATAATAAACTTAGATAAAAGAATAGCTTACCAAAAAAACATAACTGTTAGATTAAACTGGTTATTATGCTAAAAAAAGAAATTCACAAAAAAAACTATTATTTAAATCTTTGTTTATTATACAAAAAACTCTACCAAACTTTTTAAATTCCGATAATCTTTAGAAATCAGCATTCTAATTAGATATTAAGCACCAAGTTATAAGTTTATTATTTATTCTAATATCTCAAATAATTACTTATAATACTATGTTTATTAAATCTTATATAAAAAATATATATATATATATACAAAAGAGAAAATTTTTTTTTTTAAATAATTTAAAGATAAAATTTTTTTTTGAATAATTCAAAATAAAATTTTTTAATAAAGATAAATAATTTATTATTAAGTTTTTTAAATATGTTTGTTTTGTAATTTGGCTACTTATTTTAATATTAATTTAATCCAAATTTTTGTTAAAACATATTTGAATTTTTTAAATAAATGTATAAAATTTTTAAAATATACTTTAATAAATAAATTAGCTCATAATATATTAAACTTTAAAATTTGCTTATGTCAATTTCAAATATATTTTACATAATTTATCATTTTTTAATAACTATTTTCGTATTATTGAAATTTTATTTTTAGTTTAAGATTAAATTTTTAACTTAATTAATGTTTTTGGAATTATTTATAAATTAGTTTGGTTTTTTTAAAACTAATAATAATAATAATAATAATATATTATCTTAGCAAATTTATGATAAAAATTTTTAAAAAAATAACATTTAAAACAATAATAATTTTTATATTAAAAATATTAATTCAACAATTTAAATTTAATATTAATTAATATTTTTTACAAATATCATTAGAGATATTACAGCAATGTATTGATATTTAAATGTTATTAAATTAATAAAATAAAATATTTTAAATTAAAAATAAATATTAAAATATTATAAAATATAAGTTATAATTAAAATACTATCATGAAATCTTATAAATTAAGTTTTAAAAAAATCAATTAAAATTGCAAAATATTTTTAAAAAATAAATTGGTTAATTAATAATTAATTTCAATAAACAAAAAAAAATTGTTTTAACAAAATAAGATAATAATTTAAATTTGATAAATTGTTTGATGTTTTTTATTTAAAAATATATTCTCGGTTACGTATTCTTAGTTATCGCATAATATTTTTAATACTTTTTATATTAATTTATTATTATTAATTATTATTATTTTTAATTAACTGTCTTTTATCAAATTCTTTTAAAATTTATAAAAATTAATTTTATTTGATTAATATTATTTGTTTTTAAATAAATATAAAACTGTTCTCTATATTAATTAAAGAGTTAATGTTTATTGAATAAATTAGAATATTCCACTGAAAAAAGATTAATTTCCAAGCTTATACGGTGTAACGAATTTATCATTGGCAGGTTCAATTTCTTTGCGATTTCCTCACTCGAACGACAGGGACGTCTAAAAGTTTATAACTTCTTTTCCTTCCCAGCCTTCACGTTTCCATTGCAGGAACATTAACTTCATTTTCTTCCTTTTTCGATAGAGAATCTGGCTTTGCAATATTTGTGCTATTAGATCCAATGCTGCAAACCTTAATTCCAAGTGTAAAAGTACATAAAATACAAATGTAGTAAGTTGGGTTTGTTGTCTCGGTAGAATATATTTTTTCTTTTGTAGAAACATTTATAAAAAATAGCTTACATATTACCGTTTTTAGCTACTTCTCTCTCATATTGAAATAGTTATTTTATATTAATCATTGTTTCATCGGCTACAATAGATGCATTGCTTTTGCTTCTTTCTATGTCATCTTCTGAATCTGTCGACGGATGATGACAATTCGCTGGTTCATCTCTTAATTGGTAAAAATTAATTTTCAACATTTTCGGCTTAAGAGTTGCAAAAGAATGAATTTGATATAACATTTTCTTGAATGTTCTTCAATTCGATGAAAGCTCCTGCGCTTCCTTAACCGTAGAATACATTGTGCACTGTTGATTATTTCCTAGATTACAATCGATCGCAAGAGGTTTGACCATCTATGTTAAGGTCCTAAGCAGAAGAACTATGGAAAAGACAATACACACCTTGCTGACCCAATTGCTTATGACCAACTTCCTAGATCTCTGGAATGCCTCGGTAATCCTATCATTATTATCATCAAATTATAAGTTATATATTCATAATTGTACTGTGATTATTTCAAAACTACCTTTCTCAATCACGCCTAAACACGCATGTACAATTGGACTCAAAGGTCAAGTCGGTAGCACACTCCTCATTTCAAGTAACGTGCAGAATTATCTTGTACGATGTAGTCATTCGACCGTAATCGCAGTTTGTAGGTAGGAACTCCCAAAATAACGACTCATGCACATCATGATGAGGTCTCTAAACCTGCTCTTCTTCCATATACAGAAGCTTTGGAATAAAACCTGAATTTTTGACCGCAATCGTGAGGTATATCATATTTCCTCTGTTAGGAATTTCTTTGAGAAGGGAACAACCTTGAGGTTAGAATGGAAACCCAATTCCTTCTGGTGTCTGCCACTATTGATAGGAAGCTTTCTAATCAATGATTGCCGTTTGCTGGAGAGCACTAAATGTGCCGGCAGACCTGTACAGGGCCGTTTGTACGTGCAGTAAATGTCTCATCAATCACAAATTGAGATCTTTATGTTTTCAGGCATGTGAGCTTTGGGAGGCCTCTTGAAGAAGCGAGAAAACAAAATAACAATGATGACTCGATAACGTCATAACGGGAGATGAAGAAAATTTTCAGTCCCATGTGACAATGCAGGGTTTGGAGGCTCACATGTTCCAATCCTTCTATTTATCCCAAAAAATAACTAATCATTCATTAGTTCCGACCTGACATTTATACTCGACATGTTACATTGTCGTGAAACCCATCAAAAGCTTTTTTTGTTTATCCGCGTACAAAGTTATAAACTATAAAGGTTTAATGAAAATACAAATGGTATTAAAAAACGCCCAAGATAAATAAATTCATTATAGATATCGATTCCAACTCAAAATGCGAAACAAAAACAGTGGGCGCTTTGTCATTTAATGCAACTGATAACCAATTTTATCCAAATATTTATCAATTTATACATGAAAAAGACGTAAGAAACAATTCGGTCGGCCGAACTTAAGTTCATGTAAACATTAACAGTTAACCCTGCGATGGGTAGTCGAAGCTTTTTTTATTTACAAAAAATAATGTACATGGTGACCAAAGATAATATAGACAAATAGACTAAAAGAGGATAAATTTTCGTTGATAAATGTTATTTAATATGATTAAACCTTCATATGCAAAAGGTTTCTTGTGTTAAAAGTTTTTAATTATTTTTACACACAATCCAAAGAAAATATTGACAATGAAATTTTCAAAACTTAACACAATTGAGAATATTGCATGTCAAAGGAAGAGCATCAAAGAGAACGAAAATCTTAATCCCATTTATACAAACGTTTTGACCACCAAAATTACGATTCAAAATGTACTTTTCATAATTGCGGATTTAACAATTCATTGCCCATGCTTCTCGACGAAAACTTGCAGAAACGTTTTGTTTACGAGCCATTGTTATAACATTTTGGTAATGTTGATGCAAATTTAATTTATATTGTTCCTGTGGTGACATGATCCCCCGATTTGTTGGTGACTTTGAGCGACGTTTTTTGTCAGAATTGTTGTTGCTATTATTTGTGGACTTGGGAGTTTGTTCTCGACTGGTTGATTTACCGTTAAACAAAGTCTTAAAGAACCCTTTTTGTGCATCAATCGGTGAAGTGGTAAAGATTGATGGGAAAGAGGAGTTATGATCTTCATCAGATAATAGGGGTTCAGTAGGACTTTCATAATCCATAAAAGGGTAAGAATTGGATTTTTCCTTAGTGGCACCAAGTGTGATTGCATTCTGTTGAATGAGACAAGGCAAGTAAGTTAAATTTATTCAAAATTCGACAATCAGTTGAATACAGAGGAAAAAAAATAACTTGCCTCGAATTTTTCATCATATATTATTGAATCAATAGATTCCTCTACGAAAGTACCATCCCATCCGTCAAAATAGGATTTTTCTGTAGAACTTGTATTCATTTTCCGAAGGGATTTTCTAGAGTTGAGTCGGTCTCTTTTCATTGAAATAGTGTTATTATTGCTATTAGGATTTCTGTCTACCGGTGTTTGTGGGCCAGAAGAAAATACTGATGATGAAGACGAGAAGCCGGGTGTATCATTAGAATAAGCGTCATTGGAATGATCAAGTTCCGAGTCGATTTGTTGTATGGCATGCTCATTGAATTCGCTTGCAATAAATTCAACTAAAGAAGATATTATTTTGCTTGGTTGCGCTGTTATGTGTAAACTCGTTGAATTGTTTTCATTTTGATTACTTTTGTCAATTGTATCGTTGAATACTGCTGTTGTTGTTGTTTTCACTGGTGTATTGATAGGAAAATTTGTTCTTCCTAAATTTGCAAAGTGTTCTTTTGAGGTAGTGAACAAGGAACTAGTCACTAAAGATTCAGATATTTGGAACTCTACGAAAGGAAACCAATCTTCCTCGGAATACGCTGAGGTTTGGTGATATTCAGCGGCAAAGTAGGAAGTTTCGTGTTGTTGCTGCCGTGGGAAGTAATCCATTGAGATTTTTGATAATAAAGATTTTTTCAAACTTCAAACAGTAGTACCACCTGTGGAACCTTTACTGTGTAATACTTTGGGAGTTCAAATTTTCAAAGTATGGGGGGTAGCAGATATCGTTGCCTTTATATCATCAAATCATTTAACTATGAATAGCAGTAGTATAATTAAACCAACAAATATTCACAACGACGACCATTTCTTATCTTGAATAATAAATAAATCTGATTGTATAATTGATTGCATAAATGATTAATTTTAACCTTTCCATTTGTAAAGATATGATATAAAATTGTTGATTATTAGTTTTGATTTGATTTTAAAATTCGATATATATTAAAGCAGGGTTTCAAACCAGTGTCAGAATTGAATGAACAAGTTCTGGCATCAAATATGGCCGAGTACTTGTTCTTTATTTTGTGAAAAACATTTTTTAATTTACCACATTATGTTAAAATATATACAACCAAAAGGTGTTAAATCAGAACAAGAAAAAGTTAGTGAACATCAGGTATTGTACTGATCATGGAAGATATAAAATGATAACCGGTGTCGATAGATGCATGATGTAATAAGCGATTGAGCTGTCTTTTTGGTTGTAGATCTAGAAAAAATAACACAGCGAGTTCTTTGAGAAGAAAATTAAGTTTGTTCACAATAATTTAAAATCGGCAAAATTTACCTTTTGATGAATATTACTATTGATGTATAATGAAATCAAATTTTTTTTTAAAGTTTCCGTACAGAAAGAATATATGATTTTGAAAAAAAAACAATGTCAAAATCAAAAGACATAATTCAAGTTTGTTATCAGCCTTTCAAGCCTTCAAAAAATTCCTGTTCAACCCGCTGAAAGACTTATTAAGAGTGCCAATTTGAAGGTGGTTTCGACAATCACAGTAAATTATATTAGTAAACAGAACGTGGTAAAAGAAACTTCTACTAGCCGAAATAAAACTGGTTCTTCAAGTTTATTAAATAACCACAATGTCATGGTAATTCTTCATGATCGCGGGGGAGTCCAGATTTAAAAAACTTTTTCTTCGGAATATGGAAACAAATGGAAGAAAAAAACAAAAATCTTGTTAAATAAGGTCTAAATCGGCTCGGGAACTACCAAAAGTATAAGTCTTTTCATATTTTATTGTTGTAATGCTTATTCTATTTCCATTTGTGTTCTACATGTATCAACAATTCAATTTACCTTAAAAAATTTTTGTGTTCATTGCATGATAATTATTTTCCAATTACATATACATATAGAAGGAAAATTTTACTTTTAAATAAGAAGCTTTAGTGATACAATTTCCTTTAGATCGACGTGGATTTGGTAATCAAAAAGCGTGGGTGGAAAATAATTTTTTAACTTTTTGGTTGGCGTTATAATTCAGAATGGGAGTGAAAAAAATTTTTGAATCGAAAATTCATAAAAAAGTTTTGACTTTTGCAACAAACATTACATAATTCAGATGCAACCAGTCATCCATGTTATAGTCGGTCTTGGCAACTGTTAATATCCAGAACCAAGAATAAATGGGTTTTGATTAAAATATATTGAGATTTATCTTTGTTATAGCCTAATTGATAAAGATATTTTCGTAACGAATATATTTATGCAAAAATTACTTTCAGTCGATAGTTGTAACCTTTCGTAAATAAGTATGTGGAGAATGTCATGTTAACATTTGGTATGCTATATGTTTTTCATACTTAATAACTTCAAGGTAATCATTAATAAAATCAATTCGAAAAATTTAAAAATTTAAAAAATCTCTCCATTCAACAAATTTACTATTTTTTCTCTCCAAATAAAACTACCAAATTTTATCCTAATATCAAATTTCTGCCGTTGAAAATTTTTGTTACCTCCTTTTTTGCTATCTCTCCCCCAAAATCACTACCTCCACACCACCTCCGCTATCAAGAAACGTCACCTCTACGCTCACATGTCTCTAGCCCCAAACAAAAAGAGGATCTCGGGCAACAAAAGCGGCACCATCTCTCTCGATTTCTAACCTACGAACTTCTCAGCGATATTAGCTCAGATGTCAATTTCAACCGACTGGGACTTGAGGCTTTATTGGAACGAACTAAATAAAGTGGAGAGCGTCGTAAAAAGTGCATGACGAAAACTAGTACAATGGCATGCAACAAGTGAAAATGCTTGGAAAAAATTCTCCACCGCACGTTACTGGTCAAAATATGTTCTAACTACCGATGGATGGCTTGAACAAAAGATATTGTGTTGTATCAAGGCAAAATGGCATCACGGAAAAGAAATGGCTGAAGCTTATGGCTTTTCAACAAAAACGTCTTCTTTTGATGATGTGAGACGAACAAAAGTTTTTTAAAGCTGCAGTTAATCTTACAAGGTTGCTCCTGCTAATATCACTGATAAAGAGCCATTGACCAGGTGCTGACAGCACAAGACAAAATAATTGGATGTAATACACAGCGATACCAAGATACGCCAGCACATATCTTTATTTCCAGCCATTGTATCAGACTATTACGATTCACATTTTGAATTTTTTATCATCATTATGGAATCATTTCTATGTTTCGTATCTTCACACTTCATCTATGCATATGAACATAATGTAGAGATTTTATTTTCATGAAAAGGGTTTCTAGTATTTTTATTTTTTCATTTAAAACTTTTCTTCATACAGAGGGACACCAAGAAATTTTTTACCTAATATAAATTGCTGATAAGATTTTATTTTAATTGGTAGAACTTTACATTTTGTATTAAACAATTAATACTTGGTTGGATCTCCTTTCAACTGTTATTACTCCTTGAAATTGACATGGCATATTATCAATCATATCTATTGGAATGTTTTTTTTAACATAATATTTAAGTTGAAAAAGATTTTTCTGGTTTCGTAAGTTTCTTTTTAACTTCAGCCCATAGGTTTTGATTGAATAAAGATCGGGATTTTAAGTAGACCAAAGTAAAGAATATGCAATTCAACTTTGTATAAAATGCGCTTGCAATCTTTGATTTGTGAAGTGAGACATTGTTTTCTTAAAACTAACCATTGCTCTTTGAAAACATACATTTTAAGATGAATATAACATATTTTTAAAAAGTATTCTAATGTGTGTGTTTCCAATTACTGATTTTCAAAGAGATACAATTGATCTTAATCCCTTTCATGAGATTTCAAGTTCTTAGACCCAATTTCAGTAATCTTCTGATATGAATCATCATATTGAAAATAATAAAAAATTATGCCATGCTGTTTTGCAATTAATTTTCTCATTTAACGAAACGTATTGTAATGGTAATAAGTTTCGGATAAAAAAATAAACCCTGTAAATCAAAATAAATAAATTACTATTTTGAATAAACATATTGTATATCATTTTTGTGCAATTACATGCATTTTAGGCTATTCTGGCATATAGAATATGCATTTAAAAAAATGGTGAGAAAATTTTGGTGACTCTCCTAAACAAAGAAACAATAAGTGACCCTATCTGCATAAAATTACATTTGATAGTAAATTTAGATATTCCTAAAATTAGAAGTTTTCTTAGGTCTATGAGACGCAAAGGCAATTCCACGAAGCCCAAATGGGCAGTAGTCACTATTGATCCTTGCGTTTGT
Source organism: Geosiphon pyriformis (assembly GCA_016748015.1). Taxonomy (NCBI): domain Eukaryota; kingdom Fungi; phylum Glomeromycota; class Glomeromycetes; order Archaeosporales; family Geosiphonaceae; genus Geosiphon; species Geosiphon pyriformis. Next base: position 205,380 of record JAAOMT010000426.1, on the reverse strand, counting down.
ACATCCTTCAATTCGTATTCACCTCTAAAATGGGCTCCGGTGACATTGAAACATTGTTGCCTATGCAAGTATATGAATAACCTCATTTCGAAACAGCTAAACTGACTATCTTTATTTCAAAGCGTAACCAGTCTTGCATATACGACGAATAATTGTGTGTTTGCTGATTAAAATCTACAGAAAGACCATTGTATTCTTCATACACAAGTTTGACACAATCGTCATTCTGTCGTTTGAGGTATCAGACATAAATCGCAAGGCGAGAAAATTATGCAAAAAATTTTCCGGAAAATGATTTGCTGGACACATTACCGTTTCCTTCAACGTCTGGTTGCCAAGGGCTGAGGGATTAAGAGTCCGTGTTGTCATCTAAAATGAGGTCTTTACATCCAAGACTTGTAGCTTGTTTGGTAACAATAAAAATCATCGCAGAGTAGGAAGTTTACAAATACCAGAATTATGTAATTGTAATGGACAGAGATGAGAATTGCGCTCGGGAAACCTCTTCCGGGAATTGTTTGATGAACCCTTGCTCCTCCCCTGAGGATTATGTAAAATATTACACTGTCTCCAAAATTTTAATATCGAAATAACAGACAGCGCATTAGGTACATAATTTAAAGAAATATTTCGACGTTTTCCTTCTAAAGAAAGTTTTTTTATTTTGGTCGTATAATTTTAGGTATTCAATAAAATACATTTACATGAATAGTTTTGTCAATATTGATTTTTTGGATACAAGTTTGTTTGGGGCAAATTTGAACACCAAATATCAATTATGGTAATAGAATGGGCGAGTAATTAATGATTTCCCAGTTAGATTGTGTTCAAAGTCGCTTAAATTATGAGAAACCATTTCAAAAATAGGTTTCTATGGTAATTTCATGAGACACATTAATTTCTATTGTTTTGAATGTTTAAAAATTAACATAATAATTTTTTTTACTACATAAATTTACTTGGATCAGAATTCTGTACAACCTAAAATTAAAAGATTATAATGTTTTCAAATCTTAATACTATTTAAAACGAATAAAACGTGCATTTGCATAAATTACTTCAATATCTTGTTCATTATTATTCTTGATTTGAACTGCCATGAAATTGATAACTGGAAAGTTTTATTAAATTTAGTCCGAAAAATTCAAAAGGTTATATAAATTATTTTTATTCAAGGTAAAAGCAATTCATAAATTAAGTTCTTGAATTATTGTTTTCAAAATACAAAAATGAAAATTTATTTATTTTTATTAAAGTGATGATATTTTAATCTTTAAAATTATTTGATGCATGAAATAATTTCTAAGCAATTTTTCACTTTTTCTTTATAGTAGCTTGTAAATTTAAGTAGGGATGTTAATCGGTCCTAACTTTAGGACCGTCGGTCCCGCAGTAATTTTAGTCATGTGACAAAACAGACGATTCTATAGGTTCGTCCCACCTTATTATTTAGTAATACAAAGATTAATGTTCAGCGTTGGTGATATTTTTATCATGAACACAAAAAAATGAACGCAACATACTATAAAACGATCATGACACGACTTTCTTTTATACGTGACAAAAAGAATTAGTTATGAATTTCGAACATACCATTTTCTCATTACAAAGTTGTTCATTGTTTAGGGCAATATAATTTTAGTGCGATGCGATATTTATCGAGTTTTCATCTTTGAAAAATATTACAAGACATTTCTGTTAATATAAGAGGTACTAATCGGAAAATCAACATAACTCAAGTGAAATTAACTAACCACGGTGCTCATGGCTATTGGGTTCGGTAAAGCAGATCTCTTCGGTGTCTTTGATGAATAAAGAATATGCTGTTGTAGCATGTTCCGATACAATTGCAATATTTGTTGCTCACATATAATAATAAAGTAACTTGAGTTTCGTCAATATATATGTACAATAGGCACTGAAAGTAACGTCCGATTTTTATATGTATTACTATACAAAAGTGGGCGTTACTTTTAGTGTCTATTGTACAATAGACAAACTATTAACACTAATGTTCAAAGGAGGTCTTAAACGCAATCTAATGAAAAGCAAAGCAATATTAATGGCCTACTCTTCTGTTTTTCAAATAAATAATTAAATCGTAATTTTTTAATCACGTCATAAACACGTGATATATTCGGATCATCCAAAAGGATGATCCTGGGATCTCGGTCCGGTCCAGTCCTGCTTGGGACTGACGGGACCGGACCGATTAACATCCCTAAATTTAAGAATTTATCTTAAGTTTCATTTCTCTTTTTATAAAATGATAATCATTTTTCCTTTTCCCGGCTCAACCATTCTACCAACCCTAAGATCCAAATAAAACCCCATAGATTTCATTTCCATTATTTCTAAAGCGGAATGAATGAGCAACCTTTGTACATAATTCACATTAGAAATAAATTGTATTTCTAGAACGTTCCATCTCAAAATTAAGTAAACTGACTAAGTTATCTATCTCAATTGTACGATACAATGGAAAAATTGACCACAAAGGCGGTAATGATCGTCGCAAGAAGATTACAGGACATGTATCGAAAAAGGACATCAATATGTCCGTAGAATTTTATATCGCACAATTGGCAGACATTTAAAAATAATTTCAATAAATGAAAAACTTACCAATTACTAGGCCAATGCTAACGAAGTTCAAAAGCAGAAACATGTTGAATGGGGCCAAATTTCATTTTAATGATAACTGGAAAAAACTTCATTTTGTAATGAAACAGCATTTTAACTTTTCCCAAACACAATTGAACATTAGTAAAAAGGAAAACGGCCAGTTCATCCAAGACCACAAAAACTTTTGTTGGACGGCTTTTATATGAGGGGAAAAATTAGCTTATTTTGTTTTCGGCGTACTATGGATGGTAAGTTCTATTGTGAAATTTTGCAACAGTATTTTGGGAAGTTAATGGGATACTTGGCAAGAAGTGGCACTTTCATCAAGATAACGATAAATCGAGTAGCTAAGGGGTTTCTTGCGAAAAATGTACCCCAAGTTATTCACTGGCCATTGTGTAGTAAATTCAATGTCACTGCGTTGCGAGTTGATTATCGAGAGTAAAGGCGAAAGAATCGCATATTAAATTTTATATTAATAAAGTCAGTTGCTTTTGGGCTTTCTGAAAATATATCAATCAGTGTGGTCTTCATGAAAATGTAGTAAAATTTTTGTGACGAACTATGCTTAATGTTTATTGTGTTTTAATTATGAGTTAAAAAATTATGATATTAATACAATACTTAAATCTGTTTCGCATTAATCACTGACGACTAAATCAGACAAAAACTGGTCATTTTTTTAATTATATAAAAATTGTGATGTTAACACTGACGGAATCAATGATATTAAAAGCTTTTATCCTTTTTCAAATCTTTCAAATTAGCTAAAAGATGACTATTTTGCCCGAAGGTTTTTATTATGAATTCATTATTTAACAAGAAGTTATCAGGGTAATTCAAAGCTATCTAGTAATTAGACTATATTATTGGAAATATTTTAGGCATTTCAATATAAAACCTCTTTCTTGAAAGCTATACCTTTAATTTGAATAAATTTCCTGCAAACCTCATAAAGTTCTCACTCACTGCTCCACATACCCTTACACTTCCAACATTTATACTTTTAAGCCTCAAATTATGCATATTCTCAATTTCCATCTCTTAAATCATATGAATGATTTTAATATGTAACCCGTAGTCCCATGTTCGCAAAAGAATTTCGGGGAATACTTGCTGCGGAATACAGGCCCACAAAACTGTGGATCATCTTTGCAAGTTCAAGAAAAAATCAATATTCCCAAGACGAATAAAAACCATATCCACTATAATAACGGAATTAAAATGAGCAAATTATTAGAAAAAGTGCTATCAAACATTGAGCATTCCTTAAATGCAAGATGCGACAATATACGAGTGACCCTTTACAAATTTCACCATCAAATATATACTATGAAGTTATTTTTTATTTTTATAAACAATCAGAACGCTCGCAGCTAAGATTTACAATTTAAATATAATTGAAGTGCTAGATCTAATAAAAGACTGATTAATAATCAGCTGATTCAAAGACTTTTTGCATTTTGTGAACCCAAGTCTTGACATCAAGTACCTTCGTATGCCAATGGTGCGCCTCACCGGCATTATCTTCCCGGCGGTTAAGGGTACGTGCGCTGAATCCTATATTGCGACGAAGATCATGGTAATTAGGCAAGCTTATTGGATAAATTTGAGGGTTGACGTGCCATTTGAGACCCTCGCTACATGGTGGAGTGGTCAAACTTCCGTCATATTGATAAGCCTAATTTTAAAAGTAATAAAAAGTTAGTGTTTACGCCAATAATCTTTCATAATCACATTTAAGATCAGTTCAAACATACCTCTTTAAGATTGTTACTATCCTTGAAAAATTGGCCAATATTAATTCCCTGTACTTGCACCTCATCGCCAATATTTGGGCCAGGTAGTCCATTAGCAAACAAAGAACTGATATAATCGCTACCCTCTTCTGCAGCTTGCAAAAAGAAACCGACCACAGCAATCTTCAGCTCTGATGACGAAGAAGTTTTGAACACGAAATGAACTTCTGCATCTGAATGAATATTATCAACACGATGCTCAGATGGGGTATGGAAATGAAAGCCTGCCAAGTGGTAGGTATAACCATCTTTAGATAGGGTAATTGGAATAAATGAATCTGGTTCTGGTGAGATGAATTCGACAGTGTGACCTCTGTTTATCGCTTTGAAAGTGTAAACGTTTGGGAGTTTGCTAACATCAGGAGTGGTTGTAGTGCCAGTGCCTTTTGAAAAAAGAGTTTGATCAATGTTGATTGGTGATTGCTGAGTTCCGGTGCGGCATTCGTCAGGCCAAGCGGATGTTTCGGGACCATCGTAAGCAGTGTAGCCCCATGATAGTCCTGTTTTTTTTGCTGGTGTTGCGTAAACTAGAGCCAAGCTGGCGAAAATAATAGTGAGTGAAAGCGCGTTTTTAATCATTTTTACTGTGCAATTTAGTTTTTGCTTGAAGAAGGGATGAAACTTTTCTTCTTAGCGGTCAGAAACTGGAGAATTTTCTGTGTCGTTTTATACAAAACCCTCGAGGTAGTTCTTACCTAATTTTTATGAATTATTGCAATAAAAATTTCCCTTTTTTCCCAACATCTTGCAAAAATAAAAATGGTTAAGTTTTTTAAAGAGCAATTTTACCATTATCGGTAGTATTCTATGAAATTCTTAAAATGAAAAAAATTCATGGCCAGATAATCTTTTGGTCATGCTTAATCACAAACTAAAAAGTCCAAATCAATATAATGTCATGCGATCTTGGTAAGTAGATTCCCATTGTTTTAATTCTTACAAAGTTGTACAAAGGGGTGGGTTAGCGATCAAAATTAATATTTTGCTTGGACATCTTTAAACGATACGAAGAGTCCTACTATTCATCCAATCCTAAATTTTTTAGCCTGTTAGTAAACATCGTAAAGACATTCGAAAATAACTTATGCGTATCAGGTGATTCTATGAGTTCAAGCGAATATATATTTTTCAAATCCTATCATCTTTCATTTTTTAACTCAAATTTCTTGGCTCTTTCTAAACGTTGATTGAAAATAACTCTTGATAATCTAGAAAATTATTGATATATAGTAATAGGTAATTTCCACGATCTGGGTCATTATGCTTCTACTGTAGATTGACCAAAAAACGGTTTTTGTCATAATCTTTTCGAGTTCGTGTTTCTTTCGATTCTGATAAATCCAAGTTATATTATGAGATGGGGATCTCAAAAAGTCATACAATTTGTATCCTCTTACCATATTTAATTGAAATATTTGCTAAATATAAGAATATTAAATGCTGGCGTTTTGGTCAAAAATTAAAATTAAAGTCATATTTGGCATAATTTTCTACAGTCAGTATTTTATTACAGTTAGTGGTGTATGGTTTATTTTCGAGCTAGCTTTTTGCATGATCAACCTACCTGACCCCTAACTTGAATTAATAAATTGTCGATATACAAAAAAAGATATGCCTAAAAACACTTAGTCAACTGGAGTTTTTAGGTTCGATAGATAAAATAAAGTTCTTTACAAGTCATGCCATCCAAAAGAAGAGCCGTGGAAACGTGAGAATAATGGCTGTAAGCAGTTATGCCTCTGATACTCAATACTGGGGTAATTCCCTGATAGGAAAAATATGAAATGTGAGTTAAACATATTCTTTTCATCAATGAAATCAACAAATAAAAGCTTAATAAGACGAATCGTCAAAAAATAAAAGATTATGGTGTAGCTTTTGTAAGTTAGGCCCTTTTAAATATGGATAAAAAGATTTTAAGTATTTCTAAAATTACTTTTTGTCAAGTTGGATTGGTTTATATTAAATGAACTACCGATATAAAATATGCGCTGATTCTGAACTTTTCATTTTTTAGTAAGTAGAGTTCCATGGGAAAGTGATTGCGCTAACTTCATTAATAAAATTTGTCGCGTTACCAACCTTGTTGCAGAAAAGGTCGACGCGTACATGTTATTTTTGGTCACCCTGATATCACACAGCCTCTCATTCATTCCTGCCGTCACCCATTTTATTTTTTTTATCTATTTTCATTTACCTTAAAATCAAATGGTGAAGTCATTAATTAATTTTGACCGAAATCACCCAAACCAACTGATGTTCTCTTTCGCTCCTGCCACCCTACTTACAAAAATGTCTAAATTTCGGATGTTCATCTTCCTAACCGCTCACAAGCTTACTTCTCGCAAACGTCGCCAGATCGGCAAAGTCGTGGACGGAAATCATCTTGTTACGGCAGCCGAAATCAAAGCGCTCAAAGAAATGCAACCAGACCTCGAAGTCGGCAAATAAACTTTCCGGGACAAGCTCTCAAGGGTCGGGTACATTGCAATTCTGCCCAAGCATGATTTACCTCCATTTTTAATGTGTGTGGTGGCCTCCAAGCAAGACTTTCATGTCGTGTTCTGCCATGGTCATCATATAACCCAGATCTCAACTCTATTGAGAATATTTGGGCTCTTTCGAAGCATCATTTAGAGAAAAAATGAAAGGAATGGTGGTAAAAAGAATGGGTAAACCTTCCAGAGAAGGTCGTACTTACGAATATTCGTAATATGTTTACCCGTATTAAAACTTGTATAAATGCAGAAGGTCATACTACATATTAGTTTATTATAAAATTGATATTAGGGTATTTCGAAAGAAAAAATCTCCTAAATTTGTGTTTAAGAAAATTGTGTAATCCAAAAAATGTTATAGATTTTGGTTAGAAATTTAAATGAATATTTGCCAAATTTTAAACAAAAAACTTATTCGGAATTTTCAATAACCAAAAAGACAGGCTTATTCCAATTTAAAATTAAAATGGAAGAAAAGACAAAGAATTTCATTATTACTAATGGTGTTAAGTGTTAATTTTTTACTGTTTCAATCAAGAAATTGGAATATCAGTTTCAGCTTAAAGCTGAGCAATGTTTTTCTTCCAGATTTAATCCCAATTGTTCTGAATGACTGGAACTTGGCCTAAAGTTGACCTTACTTTTTGGCATGGACTAAATTTGGTGGCCAATTGATAAGTGATCAATCAATTCAAAAATCCAAAAAATTTTCTAATGGCAAGTTATAAAACACATTTTCGTCTGAAATATGTTTAATTAAATAATTAGTTACCAAAGCTTAATTATTAATATTAAATTCAAAGTTCATAAAAATATACAAACTTTCAGATAAAACACAGTATTTAAAATAAATATTTTAATTTTAAAATCAAAAAATTTAAATTCAAATATTTAGAATGTTTTTGTAAATTTAAAAGTTGATTATATTATAAAATTTTAATTTAATTAATTAACATAATATTTTTTTAATATATAAAATAAAAACATAAACCAATAAATTTTATTAATTTAGAAATATATCATTATTTTTAACAATTATATTTAAAATAATTGAACCATAATTTTTTTAAAAATGTAAATCATTATTATCAAATTTCTAATATATTAATAGTTATATTTATTCGCTATTATTTAATTTTTTTCAAACTAGAAAATATAAATTAAGACTTAAATATTACAAGAATTGTCATATGCCATTTATGATATTACCAAAATAAGTAATAAACAAATTTTATATAATTATAATAATTTTTATTTTTATTTTGAAAATAAAAATTTAATAAAATTTTACCATTTTCATTCAGCCTTACCCAAAAACCCAAGAAAATTAACAATTCAACTATCAGAGTTTATTGAAAAGCTTAAGTTTTTAAGAACTTTATAAATTATAAAGGAAACTGTTAAAAAATAAAATAAAAACGTAGCTTTACTAATAATTATAAAAATACAATTTTTCTTTGCAAGAAAATTTTAAAACTTTTTAACTTTTTTATACAAGAATCTAAAAACCACAAGAGTAAATGCTATTGATATCAGATTCAAATATTTCAACTATTTTATCCTAAGAATTCTTTTGAAAACCTCTTTACCACCGCAATTCTTCATTGTTTCCGAAATCTGAGTCATCAGAAAAATAGTAGGCATCACTTGATTGGTAAATTGTAGTTTCTTCCTGCTAATTCATAAAATAGGTTTTAATTAAAAAGGGTAAAAATCAGCTATTATATGTAAATCTCATTGAAAATTAAAACCTACGTCATCATCAGATTCCTCCAACTCGTCGGGCTCTTCAACAAATAGCCCTTCCCAATCACCCAAGATAGATTTTACACCATGATTATCCTTGTGATCATCCAAAAAATGATTTTTTTCGGATGCCTTCTTTCGAACTCGTTCAATTTCCACAGCATATTTTAATAATCGTTCGTTATCACATTTTTGATTATATTCTGAGCTTGCTCCCTGGATTTCGTATTCGATGAATTCATTCAGTTCTTCTATTTGATTATCATTATTATCATTATTGATAATGATTGGTAAAAGTAAATTTTTACTATTTTTTAGTTCAAATTGCTTCATTTTAAAACTATTGGAGTTAAAAAAATACGATGATATTTCATCAGGCGTGGTTTGAAAAGAAGATTGAGAGAAACTAGAAAATGAACGAGATTTTCGTAAATCTTTAGACATTATAATCTATCAAATTCTTGATAAACTTAGCTAGCGCGATGGAATTCAGAGTCTTTTATAAGTGAATCAACCACATCATTTTGTGGCTGGGAATCGTGTTTTCGAATCATGCAAAATTGCAAGGTAACACCCATACACTGCATGATGCGTCTGTTGATTGTGTGGTCTGGAATTCAATCGTGTAACTCATTAGAATTACTTCCGACATGCAAAAGCCTTTCGAAGCTCATCAGTTTTCTGTTCAGGTTTCTACAACCTCAGCACCGACGTTCTGCCCGGTCTTTTTCTATTTACTATGCAGGATGACCACCACATCAATAGTTCTCTCGCATTATCAGTTGATCAGAGATCATGGACGTGCCAATTCTGCGGTAGGCAGGCCCATTTGTTGTTTTCCACATTTAGTTTCGGATTCTTGGCCTTTTATGGTTGCAAATAGAAATCTTTTTGCACACTATAAAAAATAACTTTTTAATTTTCATGCCTATTTAGAATATTAGAAAAGTTCAACCCGAAAATAGGTTGATTGAATTCCGTATACCAAAGCATTAACTGAAATAAATTATAGGTAACAAGCACTCTCAAACGAATTTTGTTTATTCTCTTTCACACGCATCTTTTTTTGCCCAAATGAAGAAAGTTAATTTTGAGTTTTTTTATCTGTGTTAAATTTTAATTCTATGAGCAAATAATTTCTTGAATAACATGGTCATATTTAAAATGTCCAATGCAGCACGACTACGAAAATCTTGAACTTATTTAATTTTGAATACAAAATCCAGTCATTGTAAAAAACACAATTAAAATAATTTTATGCTTCAACCACAAAATTGAAAGTAATGTTAGTGCTTTTTTACCAATAATCAAATTAAAAATTAATTTAAATTTTTTTTTAAAAAATAAAATATTACATTAAACAAAATATTTCTATTTAATTTTGATATTATTTAATTATGTTAATTATTTTTAGCCATTATTTCAATTTTTTTTATATTAATTTTATTATATAAATTAATTATTAACATTTATTCTTAAATTAATCAATTAATTAATTATTAATATTATAATTTAAGATAAAAAATTATAGTAATAATTATTATTTATTTGTTATTTTTACAACAATTATTTTTTATTTTATTATTATTATTTTATTATAATGTTTTTAATATGCTTATTTAAATTAATTGTTTTTTATAAATTACTGTTTATATTAAAAACTTATTAAAATTTATAATTATTACAAAGTAAACTGGCAGAATTTAAATAAAATTAAATTAAAAAATATAATAATAATAATTTAATTTAAATATAAACCTATTTAAAAAACATATGAGTTATTTAACTTAAGATAACTAAAAATAACAAATAATTTCATAATTCAAATATTATTATTTTTATATTTTAATCTTGTAAATTTCAAAAAAAAAGCAATTACTATTTTTATTAATACCTTAAAAAAACAATAAACAAAAAATTTTTAATAGTAAATTTTTTTTAAATAACACAAACCAATTTTTTTTCACCAAATAGTTTTAATATTATTTTTACTATTAACAAAAATTTTAAGATTTATTATTATATTTTAAATTTAAAAAAGATTTATTTTTGTTATTTTTTAAAGCACCAGTTTTGTATTTTTGAAATTATTATTAATTTATTTAAAAAATTAAAGTTTTGATTTTTATGTATTATTAATTTTTATTAGTTTGTTTTATTAAATTTTTAATTGTAAATAATAATGTTTTTTAATTTAAACAAAAATAGTAATAACATATTTATTAAAATAAATATACATTTACATATAACTATATTGTTTAATATAATTAATTTTAAACAATTTTTGTTTATACAAACAATACAAATTATGTTTAATATATATTTTTTTTTACTTTATAAACAATATTATTTACTTTAAAAATTTAATATAATATAAAAAAATAAAACAATATATTTTTAATACTGTTGTATTATTTAATAATATTTTTAATAATTGGAAAATTTTTTAATTAAATGACTTTTGCTTTAATGTTTTTTAAAAATTAAACTAAATTATGTTTAAATTACTTTTTAACTTTTTTTGGTTTTAAATTAGTTTTTAAAAACAATATTAAGCTTTTTTATATAAATTTGTATTTTAAAAATTTTTAAATGTTGTTATTAAGATTGAATTTATTAAATTATTATATTTTATTGTATTTAAAATTGGTTTTTTTGTTGTGGTTATATTTTATAATATTAAAAATAAATTTAAAGTATATAATAAGATTGATAATATTAAAATAAAATTTATTAGTTTGTAATAATTTATTTTTAATTTTAAATTATTAATATTAAAATATTTTTAAAATTAATTAACTTTTATTGTACAATTTTTAAGATTAATAATATAATTGGCCAAAAATCTGCAATTATAATTTTTAGAATTTAAAAAGTTTTTAATATTGCTGTTATTAAAACTAAATTTAGTAAAAAAATTTTAATTGTTAATATTATTATAAATATTAAAGTTTAAATTACTTAACTCTTGGTTTTATTAAAAAGTTTACTAAAAAATCTGGTTGTTTTAAACCAATCAATTATATGTTTAAATTACTAGCCAATTTTTGTTACTAATAATTATTTTTGAAAAAATTAATAAAAGAAACTAAATTAAGTTTTGGAATATTAAATAATAATAAATTTATTAAATGTTTTTAAGCTTTCAAGAAAACTATATAACACTTCCTTAAATCTGTAAATTATTTAAATAATATAATAACTGTTTTAAAATATAACAACAAATCAAATTCTAATTACAAATAAATTTGATGGGTAAATGGTTAAAATTGTCTAAAGACATAATTCAGTTTTGAGATACTTTTCACGAAAATTGCAGGTATACATTGTCTCGCATAATCTAAAAAAATTAGATTTTATAATAATTATTTTACTAAATGAGCGAAAACCAAAATTGATGCTGTTTCCCGTCCCTGCGGGATCAGGGGCCTTCTTCCTGACTTACACGATATATTCATCTCTTCCATGAATAAATCTGAAGTTTTTAATCTATAGATAAAAAAACTTTCCCATGGTCAGGACCTCTGGGCCAATGAGATTTTCAACTTACCTACGAAGCTCTAATCGTATAATCTTTACATGAGTTGCAACTCAAGCCCACCCTTATCCGTTGCGACGATTACTCGACCTGGTTTTCATAGTAGTTGACGATTTCGTTGTCCGGCCGCTATTGACGCCCATATCAGTCAGCTCGTTAATATTGGTATTGGCAATAACTGATAGATTTTTGATCAACTCCACATCCAATTTATGAGTCATTGTAAAGATGATGGTACAGGCGGCATCCTCATCATCGGTTCCACTACCCTCTTTTAAAACGCACCTACACTCCAAAGTTGAAATTTTCGTCTCCAAATGCTTGCCAATTTCATCACCAAACAACCTCAAAAAGTGATATCCAACTAAGGAAAACGGTTGCACCAAATCACATAGAATTTTTAAATCTGGCCGCACACACAATTTCCTACTATCTAATGCTGGAAAGGTGATTTTTGCCCGGGTTCGAAAATTTGCACGAAGTTCTTCGAGCACAGAAGCCAACATATTAACAAACTCATCAAGACGAGTAGCGGCATCATGCTCATCACCTCGAGTTGGGGCTAAGATGTGATTTTCCGGATGAATTTGAAAATAATCGTATTCTGCCTCGAGTTGTTTCCTTGATATTTTTGGACCATTTAAACCGTAATCACCCCAGTAGACTTTGCCAGTGCGATAATATTCCATAATATAGTAAAATGCACGAGGATTTCGATCAAAAAAATATTCATTGTCGTTTGTATTTCGAAGGAGCGCTTCATTACGCGGGGCAAACATCGTGCCTAGAAAAGTCTCGGGGAAGGCTGTCAAAGTGGTTCTATAGGTTTCAAACTGATTCATGAAAGACGATCAAGATTCCAGCGATATATTTAACAGCATTGAGTATATGTAATTATATGAGCCAAAAAAATTTTCATAAGGATAGTAAAAATCTAAAATTAGATTAGGAAAAATATAGCCAAGCTGAAAGTGTTTTCGAAACTTCAAAAATTATCTTGCTAACCTTAATACCACCAACATTTAAGACTACCCTGTTCTCAGGCGGGGAATACCCATTCTCACCATTCTTTGACATTAGAGGCTATCGAAGAATCCAATTTATGGAATGATCAAGAAGCATTTGATCAAAAAATCATGAGCTAGTGGGTGAAAACATACTGATTCGACAATTGGAGACATTAATTAAAACGAACGATGAAACAGGCCTTTTCTTTGAAAATTCTCACGCATACCTTACACTCAACTGATCTAAAAAGCCCTTTATTGGGATGTTGAAAAGAAAGAGATAGGTGTAGTGTTATCTCGAAAACTCTATTATAAAAAATTTCCCCTTTTATTCAGCAAGAGCTATTCAATTTTTTACTAACGTTATATGTGAAAAAATTATTAAAAAAATGGCAAGGAAATTTGCTAGTACTATTTTGATCTTTAAGGATCTCCATAACAATGACTGATAAATTACCATGGGTTGTGATCTTCGGATGCTTTTACTCGCTGGCTATCTATCCAATCACACGACTTTTATTTCAATACAAATCAATCATTCTTCTAAGCATTTTAATAGAAATTATTTTTTAACATATACATAGCATGTTTGATATAAAATATAAATTATGCACTTTTTATATATAATCAGCCATTTAAATTTAAGGATATTTATTTATTTAAGTTTTGGTAATATTTTTACTATTTTTAATAATATTATTTTTGTGTTAAATAGTATTTGGAATTCATTTATTAAATAATAATAATAATATTATTATTATAAGTTTTATATTATTAGCATTTAATTAAAAATATTATTATGTATTTTAATTATTTAAAATTATATTATTTATATATTTATATTAATTATTCTGTTTAATATAGCATATTACAATAATAATTAATTTAACTATAATTATTAAATTTAAAACTTGAAGTTTTATATTAAAAAGCTAATTTTTTGTTTTCAAATTAAATTTATTAAAAACCTTAATAATTTAATAATTAATATTATATCTTAAATTTTTTTTATTGTTTATATATATAATATGATTATTATTTAAATATATTTAATATATATATATTATATTAAACATAATTTATGTTTTTTATATATAATTATATAATTTTAATATTGAATTTAATTATAATAAAACAAAATATAATTTAATTATTAATTAATAATTATAATTTATGCATTTTTTATATATAATTAGTTATTTAAACTAATAATAAAGCTATTTTTTTTGCTATTTTTTTACATTTGCTTAAATGGCCAAAAAAATAAAAAAAATTTTTTTTTTTATCTAAAACAACTAATTTTTTTAAAATATTAGAAAAGTTTTTTTATTTTTTATTTTTTTAAAGCACTATTTTTTTTAAAGTTTGTCTTTTCTTATAAAAATAAAATATTGACTTTACTTAATTTTTTGGTATTTATATTAATTATAATACTTAATTTAAAACTGATTATAAACAATAATTTTTTTTTTATTTAAATAATAATTGTAACAATATGTCTATTAAAACTAATTTTAGTTAGCACTTAATTAAATTGTTTAATACATTAAATTTTGGTTAATTTTAAAACAAAACAAGTTATATTTATATATATAAATTTTATAAAATAATTTAATAAATTATTTAATTTTAAAAATATTATAAAGTAAATACAGCCAAAAATTAAGCTTTATTAGCTATATAATCAGTTTTTTATTGTTTAAATTATTTAAATAACTTTTAATTTTAACTTAATTTATTTATAAAATTTTTTTTTAAATAATATTAATAATTTTATGTCTTTTAAATTAATATTTATTATGAAAATTAAAGCATATTAACTTTATTTTATTTTTATACATATAAATAATACAATTAATGTTTAAAAAAAATATTTTAAAACAAATATTATAATAATAAATTTAAAAAATATTAATAATAAATTTAATAAATTTATTTTAATTTTACAATTAATATTCTTAAAAAAATTATTTATATTATTAATTATAAAAACCAAACCCAAATTAATTACAAATTTGTTAATAAGCATATTTAAACAGATATTTTTACAAAAAACAAAAAATTTAATCTTTTAATGTCTTAAAAAACAGAATAAATGTTTAAAAATCATAAATATCATATTAAAAATCAAATTTCTAGAAACTATATTACAATTTTTTAAATAAAAAATATATTTAATAAACTAATTAGAAATTAATTTTTTTTTGAAACTTTTTAATTAATAATATTTTTATTTTTATTTTTTAATTAATTTATAAAAATTATATTTAGTTTTTTAAAATTTTATTCTTAAATTGAATTTTATTAAATAATCTTAATTAAAAAATTTTTAAATTCGATTTAGTTTTTTTAGTTATTTTAGTAATAATTAAAAAAAACAAAAAAACAATTTAGTTATTAGTTTTTTATTAAATATTTTAAGACTCTTGATTAAAACAAAAATTATATTAAAATTATCTTAAATAAATTTTTTTTAATAAAACTTTAAAAGAAAAAAGATTTCTAATTAAAAATAAAAATAAATTTTTAAACTAGTAAAAAGCTAATTAATTATTATTTTATTTAAAAAAAAAAATTTTTCATGTAAATTTTTTTATTATAATAAAAGCAAAAAATTTATGCCAAAAATTTTATTTTATATTTCTTTTTTCTCTTTTATTCAGTAAATATTTTTGCCAATATTAATTTGTTTAAAGTAATAAAACCAACAGTTTTTTTTGTTAAAAACTTAGATACAGAAAAAATTGAACTAATATATGCTTAAGTATTAAAAAAATAAGTTTTTATTAATTTTTGTTTTTAGAAATATTGACAAAAAAATACATAAGCTTTATAATCTAGTTTAAATAATTAACTTGTCTATAAACTCTTTAGTTTTAACTATTTTAAACATTATTAATTATATACATAAATTATAAGACAATAAAATAAAAAGTAAGCTAAAAAAATCAATAAAGCTTTAAAAACCAGCAATTTAGACAATTTAATTATTAAAAAAACTTAGTATGCAAATTTAAATAATATAAAAAATAGTAAAAATAATAATATAAATAACAAAATACTATATAAAACTAAAACTATAACTTATAATATATTATAAATATTATATTTTTTTGTAGTTAATATTATAATTAATAATAAAATATTAAATTTTTTTCTACTAATTTCTATTATCAAAAAGACTTAGAATATATTATTATTTAAAAATAATAATTTTGGTTTAATAAAATTATTTACTTTAAATATTAATATATTAGTTATTTTTAAAAAAAATTTAAATAAAAAATTATAAATTATAAAAAAGTTGTTTTATTAAGTAAATAGATTTAAAAAAAAAATTATTTTTTCAAAATTTTATAAAATTATTTGGTTAATATTTATTTTTAAATCTAGTTTTAATCAAAATAAAAAATTAATTATTAATGAAAAATTTTTGGTAAATACCAATATAAAATAAGCCAATATTAAATTGAATCAAAAATTAATTATTAAAAAGATCTCAGTTAATTTTTTTAAATCAATAATAAAATTAATATTAGTTAAGTACAACAAAATAAAACAATTAAAATACAATTAATTAATTTTTAACAAAAAATACTAGTTAAGTTTAAAAATATTAATGTTATTAATTTGGTTATTTCTAAATAGTTAATTTTTATAAAAAAAAACTTTGTATATATTATTAAAACTAATATTAATAATCAAATATAAAACTTAAGATATTAGTATTATACTTTTTTTTACATACTTTTAATTAGTATTATTGTTTATAATTTGTTAGATTTTTTAATATTATATAGTAAAAAAATATGTATTATATTATATAATTTTTTTTATCTATATATAAACTTATTGTACTGTAATTTGTTTTAATTTAGCTGTTTTTAAAGATATTACTATTTATTTAATTCCAGTTTTTAAAAGCATAAGCTTGTATTGAACTAATTTAATATTATTTTTGTATATTAATATATACAATTTAGTTATATTTTAAGTAATTATATACTTGGTAAAAATTTGTTTAGTTATAGTAAGAAAATTTTTTTTAATTCTAATAAGCAATATTTTATATATAAATATATATAAAAACAAAATTTAATTTCTTGTCTAGTTTTTTGATGATAAAACATAAGTGTTAGTAGTTAATAGTATAAATTTTATTTTATATTAAGTCTCATTTTATAATTTTTTAATAATAAAAAATGTTATTAATATTTTAAACAATAATTTAATAGTATTAGCTTTAGATTTCTATTTGAATGTTTTAGAATATTCATTAAAACTTTTTGTTAGAAGAATTCAAAAAAAATAGATAGAATTAAATTCAGTTTAAAACTAACAATATCTTTTTCTTTAAAAGATAGTTTTTTATAACTTAAAGTAAAATTATTTTCATATTAATAAATATTTAACTTCTTTCTTTCATACATCCCAAATTCCTTAAAGAGCACAATTTTGAAAGAAGTTTTTTGTTTTTTCTATCTGTTTTATTTTACTATTTCTTTTACACATAACCCATTTGTTGTGAATATGGAGGCTGTCTTTAGTGGCAGTTCGTCAGATTTGAAAGCCTTCTTGAATGCTTCCTCTGGTCCTGCTGGTGGCTCTTTTTCACAAAAGAAAAGGGTTTCTCTTTGCAATGTCAAGCATTCTGATATTAAAAGTGGTGTTTCTTTGGCCAAATCTCATTCTGATGGGGGCATGTACTTTGATATAGAAAGTGATTCTAGTAGTAGTATTGTTGATGACATCCTGGTCAGTAGTAATAAGTCTTTTTTCAGTTCAGTTGCTATTACTTCTAAGGCAAAGAGAGTTAAAAATGATTTGGTCTGTGGTTCCCCTCTTGGTTCTCTGGATTATAACATGGATGACAATGATGGTGGTTTCTTCCCTCCCCCTCTTGGTATTTTTTTGGAAAAAAAGTGGTTAGATCCCAAAATAGTCAAAACTCAGGTGAAAGTTGCTATGAAAAATTTTTTTGCTCTGAACATTAATCTTTCAGCTGTAGAAGGCAAATTGGCTATGGCCAAAACTCAGGTCATCAGAAAATTATTTTTGAAAATCAATGGTTTTGGAGGGGCCACTACTCTCTCAAAATTTAAAGGGATTATCAGATTTACCTTCACCTCAGAAATTAGCATGAAAAAGGCTGCATTATTGGCCAGAAAAGAGGAGATCACCATAAACACCAATCTTAAGAAACAAAGAATTCATTCAGATCGGCCATAGTAATAAAGAAAGTTCCCATAAATACACCAAAAAAAATGATTGTTGCAGCTCTTTCTGAGTTTGGTCAAGTGGTGTCGATCCGATTGCAACTCATTGGGCTGTAGTAGAAGGCTGTGGTAGAGTTTGCTGAATCGAGTCAAGCAGATCTGTTGGCAGCTAAGTGGTCATTCTTGATCAGGAAAGATTCAGTACATGTGGCCAAAGCTGTAGAAGATTGTGAAACATAGGCATCAAGGAATCAGTTCAGGGCACTTTTGTTTACTTTGTCTGTGAATACAACTGCGCATAATCTTGGAAATTTTTTGGAAAAGGCTGGTAGGAAGACATGTGTTATTAATTGGTCATTAAAAAGTGACAATAGGACTTGCTGTGCTGTGGTTAGCTTTGAGTTTGATGAAATATTGGAGTCAGCTTTTTGCATGATTCCAATTCTTGGTGGAGTGAAGCTTTCTTGAGCTAGATTGGGTTTTGTTCAGTGTAATAGATGTAGAAAGCTTGGTCATTCAGTTTTGGAGTGTGATGCTAAGATTGCTTCCACTCCCAAGCTTTCAAAATCATTTATAAAGCGGATTACTTTGGATAAGAATTGCCTCCAACTTGCCAAGTTGTATGTGAAAAAGAGTGTGCCCATCTCTCGTCCAGCTGCCTTTGGCAGTAAATTGTGGACTCAAGTTATTTTTTCTGTGTCTATGTCTTCTGGTCTTTCTGTTGGTTCTGATTCAAGTCTCTCTTTCTCTGGTGGTTTGGGTTTTGGTGGTCTGCCTTCTTTTACTTTCTCATTTAACTCTGCTTTGAATGACCACTTGTCATCTTTGGAATAATTTTTGGAGCTCCTGTCAGACCAAATGGCATGTATACTAAAACGCCTAAATAGTGCCAGGTTGGTGCTTTTGGTGCCTGTTTCAAATGAAACTCCTGCTATGTCTGTTTTTCAACTTTTTGCTTCAGTTCTGTCTGTGGTTGCAAATTCAAATTCCCTTTCTGATATTGTTTTGAATAGTCTGGATAGTCTTTCTGATACCCTTCTTCCTATTGCTACTGATGGTTTAGTTCTTGGCTCAAGCAGTTCTAAGGTCTAAACTTCCAAGTTGAGCAGTTTTGAATCTAAATTTGTGGCTTTAGAAGTTTCAGTAAATTCCATTTTAGTGAGGTTTAATTAGTTGTTTGCTGGCTCAGAGTCATTGTTGTCCTTCAAGTTTCAATGAACAGTTTGGTTTGAAAAGTTGCAATGTGTAACATTAGAGGAATAAACAATCCTGTGAAACAGGATGATATTACTTATTGGCATAAAGAAATGAACAATGTAATTTCGATTGTTACTGAAACTAAGTTGAAAGATAAGATCCGTTCTTGGATCATGAGCAAGTTTGATGGCATTTGGGTTTTTACTTCTGATTTGAATTCTGGTCACCTGGGTTCCAGGGTTGCGATCATTATAAACAATTTTTTGGCTTAGCATGTATGCAAAATTTTGGATATTCCTGGCCAGCTTCTTTCTCTCAGGCTTCTTTTCAAAAATAATTTTTCTGTGTCAGTTTTGGGACTGTATGCTGGAGCTTTTCTGGCAGTTTGTTTCTCTTAGGCAGATAATGTTAATTCTCTAATTGCAAGGGCAGTGAATAAGTCCTCTTTCGTTATCTTGGGTAGTGATTTCAATGAAGATGGTTCTCACAAAAGTGCAAGTTTCAAAAAATGGTTTGATTTAGGTTTGATTAACTCCTTGAGTGGGAGCTCATATGGAAAGGAAGCTATGTGGAACAATTCTCAGGGAGTTGCCAAAACTATTGACTACATGTTTGTGTTGTCAAATCTAGTTAATGTGATTTTAGATCATGATGTGGCTGGTGTTGAGAAGTTTTTCGATACTGATCATAGGGCTGTTTTTGTTTCTGTGGGTTTTGGTGGTTTGCTGGATGTACAATTAAACTTATTGTGTAAACAGGTGAATAAGGATCATTGGAAGTACAATTTTAAAGATGCTAATGATGCTTTATGGTCAAAGTTTAAGGATGAAACAGCGGCTAATGCTGCCATGCTCTATGATGATTTCTTGAATGCCAAAATGAGTTCAGATCTGAATGCTATGTGGGATGCTGTTCGTAAGACATTGTGTTTTTCAGCAAATGTGGTTTTCAAAAAAAAATGGTTTAAGGAATATGATGGTGTTTTTACCAAAACCTCATCTAGGTTTTATAAATTGAAGCTGCTGGTGTTTAAATTGGTTAAAGCTTCCCAGTTAATTGATCATGATGTATTCACTTTGCTGCTGAAAACTTGAATTCTGCTTGATTCTGTTAATGCTTTATTGGTAAAATCTCTTTTTCTCTCAGACTTTCCTTTGAATGATATACAATCTGTTCTTTTAAAGATCAGAAAATCTTATCGTGCTTTTAAGTTGTTAGAGTCAAAATGTGCTGAGAATTCTTATATTAAGTCTGCTATCAATAGAAAAATGGAGAGCTTTGAGTCAAACAAAAATCACACTATCAGAAGTGTCTTGGAGCAGTCCTTTTGCAAAGTCGTTTTAGATCATTTGGTGGTGGGTAAAGAGCTGATCTTAAAGCCTGATCATGTTAAAGATAAAGTGGATGAGATAATAGAGGGTTGGACGTGGAAGCGAGGTGTGGTTTGTGATGTGTTTAAGAATTGGTCTTGTTAGTATTAGCCTCTCGAACATGTTTTTGATGGTGCCTTTTTCAATGTCATAAACTGTATTAGTTTTATTGAATTATTTGGTGTGGTCTCCAATCTGCCTGATAGAAAAGCTGCTGGTCTTTTGGGCATCTCCAATGAACTCTGGAAGTATTGTAACAGTTCAGCTCTTAATATGCTCTTAGTGCTCATTAATTCTTGTCTTTCTGATGAATTAATTCCTGGTATTTGGAGGGAGGCTTGGGTTTTGATGATTCCTAAGCCTTATGAATGAGAAGGCGTGCTTACTAATATTTGTTCTATAGCTTTAATTGAGACAGCTCGCAAGATTTTTTCCAAAATTCTTTCTGACAGAATCTCATTGGCATGCAGCAAGTATGATGTTCTTTGTGGTAACAATTTTTCAGTTTTAAAGGATACTACAACTCAGTTCCCCATTTTCGTGGTTGGTTCGGTGATTGAGGATGCTATAGAAAAGAACTGGGAGCTCTGACTGGTTTTGTAGGACATGTGAAAGACTTATGATTCTGTTGGTTGGGAACATCTCAGGAATAGTCTGGTTAGAATCAAAATGTATAGCAAGTTTATCCGATTTTTTGGGGGTATTTATGGTGGTCGTACCAACTGGATTATGACTGATTTTGGGTTAACAAGTGGTTATTATGTGCATGATGGCTTGGACCAAAGGGAGGTTTTCTCACTTTTCCTTTGGCAGATATTTTATGATCCTCTTCTGTGCGAGGTTAAGAGACAGGAGAGTGTATGTGGATATAAGTTGAATTCTTATTTCATTTCTAGAACTGGTCGTGTGGAATCTCAAGCTGAGTTAACTTCATTTCTTGCTGCTGGCACTTTTGTGGATGATACAATCTGAATTGGTAGTAGTCAGATGGTGACACAACACATTTTAAATGTTGCTAGCAAATTTTTCAGGCTTAATAACATTTCAATTAACAACAATAAGACCATGGCCATTCTTATTAACTGCTGGGTTGTAAATTCCTCTCTTTTGATAAGTGGAATGCCTATATCTATAGCCAAAAAGGGGGAATCTCATCAGTATTTGGGTATCTTTTTGTCTACTGAGGGTCTTTCTAAGTCCAGTTTTGCTAAAGCTCACTCGGACATCAAGTTTTTTGCTAATCTTGTGTTAAAAAAAGCCATCTCTGATAAACAATTTTTGTATTTGGTGTCTTCAATTTTCCACCCTATTGTAAATTACAGAACTCAGTTCAGTTTTGTTTCTCCTAGTATGTGCAACAAATGGAATACTTTAATTCGCAAGGATTTGAAATTGAAATCTGGTCTGTCTTTGGATTTTCCCAATAATGCATTGCATCATTCCTCATTGTATGGCTTGAAGACTTTTAAACAAATTCAGGCTGAACACAAAGTGGCATTTGTTGTTTGTTTTGCGAATTCGGTTGGTATTTTGAGTCATTTGTTTGCTCACAAATCTAATGACTTGCAAGTTTTGTGTTGGCATCTAATCCATCCCTTGAGTTCCCCTACTCATATTGGTGTTGGTGCTTTCAATAATTTTTTGGCAGGCTTGGTTCATATATTTCATGATTATAATCTTTCTCTGGATGGCATTGAAGCCAATGTTTTTTGTCTTTGGAAAAGAACCCCTATGGTATCTGTTCTTGGTGAGTTTAGATTTGTCAGATGTCTTTCATCTCTTCGGCATTATGGTGTTGCTTTTGTGGACCAACTTCGGAACCACAGTAGGGCTGCTTTTACTTGGGCAACCTTTAAATGTTGGAAGCAGTTAAACCCACATGGGCCAGTTCCTGTCTGGTTTGATCTTTCAGTTTCTTTTATCAATATGATGGCTCCTGTTTCCATCATGTCTTCTGCCATTGGTGGGGTTGCCTCTTGAAATGTCCTGGATTTGATTGATTTTGCTATAATTTGCAATTGTCTGCTTGGTGTCAGTACTGATAGTATTTTGGTTTATATTGATAGTTCTTTGGCTGGTTTGGGTACTGTTGGCATGCAGGCTGGTGCTACCGTTTTTTTTGATGGTGTTGATTTGGGTTTGGGTGTTGAAGTCTTTGGTTTGGTGTCTTCTACTATGGCAGAGTTGCAGACTATTGCTCTGGCTCTTGAGTGTGTTTCCTCCTCTAGTTCTGTTCATTTGTTCTCTGACAGTCAAATGGCTTTGGATGCATGCAAATCTGAGCTGGGTCTGGTGGTTCCGGACTTTCGAAATTAATGCTGGTTAGAACGCCGTCATATTTATGACTTGATTCATAATAAAAATCTGAACATCTGTTGGTTTAAAGTCAAAGGATATTCTGGTGTTTTGAGTAATGAGTGTGCAGATGCTCTTGCTATGGCTGCTACTATGTCTGAACATTCTCTTCTTTTGCATGTGAATGTGTGCTATATTTTGGCAGGTGGTGTGGCTGTTTCTGAAAATTCTAAACATTTTGTTCGTGATATTTTCTGTTGTATTCATTATGCTCAATGGGAGATTGGTTCGGGTTTTAGGGTCTTGGTTACCAATTTGCATGGTAATGTGAACTGGTGTAGGTTTTCTCTCGTGTGGCATTCTGATATGCATATGGCTGCTGGTTTCATTGGTAAATGTTCTGCCGGTGTTCATACTTATTTCATGAAGACTTTACATCATTGACTGTCTGTTGCTGTCCGCAAGCACCTTTATAGTAGATCTTATCTCAGTGTTTTATGCTTGTATTGTGGTGAAATCAAAGTTTCCGATCATGTTTTCTCTTGTGATTCTGATACTGCTATTCACGCCCAGCTGTTGGACACGCATGCGGTTATCTGGGAAGCACTCTCCAATTTACTCTGGTTATTATCACAACTTATACAGCTTATGCTCTCTTGTGTTTCTGATACTTTGTTGTGTTTGGCATTTTGTAAGGGCTTTATGTTCAAACTTTGTTTTCAGGAAGTGGTTTCAGTTTTCAGGGACTCGAAGATTGCTTGTCAAAGAGTGGTAGAATTTGTGCAAAATTTTTGTTTTGCTTTTAGGGATGAGGTTTGGCTGGTTCATGCGAGTCACCGTGCTTTAATAGAGAAGCATGGCCTGATTCCTAGAGCTGGCTCTGTTCCTGGCTTAGTGCATGGTCTTTCTTTATTATTCTCTGCAGCAGTGATAAAGATATTGGGTATTGCAGAGACTTTTGGCATTAGCTCTGGCTTTCGTGTACCTTGTTTATTTTTTGCGGATATTGGGGATTCTGTGTTGGTTATTATAGATGCTTAGTGTAGTTCTGATTGGCCTGAGTGGCTAGTTACGTGTAGAAAATGCATAATTCATGCCTAGTTTAGATCTCTTATGATGTATTGTACTAAGTAATGTTTAGACCTCACTCATTAAAAGAAAAAAAAAATATTAATAAAATTATCTATTATTATCCAATTCATATTATTATCACTTGATTAAAAAAATATTAATTTATTCTATTCTATCAACACTTTATGTTGATAGAATCTAATACTTAATTCCATTGAACCAATAGCTTTTAATTATGACTATTAATAGAATACTAATTTCTTATTTTTTATTTTTATTTTTATTTTTATTTTTTGTTTTGTTTTTTTGTTGTTTACTAATTAATAAAAAAATTAAGCACTGAGTATTTAACATTAAAAATAACTTGGTAAAAAACCTGGAAACAAAAGTAAAAATTTAAAAATAGTTTACCAAAAAAACATGACTGCCAAAATAAACTGGCTACTATGCTAAAAAAAAAATTCACAGAAGAAACCATTAATTAAATCTCTGTTTATTATACAAAAGACTCAATCAAAACCTTTAGACTCCAAAATTTTCAGAAATTACCAGTATTACCAGCTATTAAACACCAAGTTACAAGTTTGTTATTTGTTTCAATATTTCAAATAATTACCTATAACAATATTAACATAAACTTAAGCCAAACTAGGCTTAAAAAAACGTTTAGTTAACAAAAATATTTCTAAGTATCTGTGTAATTCATTTTTTTTAGCAATTAAAATTGGCAAACTATTGATTATCAAGGAAATATTTTTAATATTCTAATTAATAAAAATAACCATTGTCTTTTTATTATTGATTAAGATATTATTAACATTAAAAAACTCACTAACAATATTCAAAATATATTGAGTAAAAGCTTGGTTATTTCTAATTTAAATTATATTATCAATAAAGACATCAATAGCAAAAAATAATGTTTTTTTTCTAATAGTCTCAATTTTGCCAGTTTTGGTCACAAATCTTATATTAATTTAGTATCTATACAAATACTCATGTCTTTTAACTTTACACAAAAGTAGATTATAAAAAATTCTTTAGAAAAAAAAAAAAAAAATCTCACTCTAATTCAAACTATTATGTACCTTATAATTATCTAAAAGTTCAAAGTTAATTATTATTTTATTAATCTAATTTTTATGTATATTAGCAAAAAACTTAATAAACTGATTGCATATTTTGATGCACTACAAGCTAATTCTTAAATAATACCACTTTACTAAATTATAAGCCTTATAGATATATTATAAAACCAACCAAAGTTTTTTATTCTTTTTTAATATATCTTTAAGAACCAATTCAATAACAAAAATAGAAGACTGAGTTGAGATATTCTTTAATATTGAAAAGTTATTGCTATGAAAAACATTAAATTTGCTATATGCCAAAGATATCTAATTAAAGAAAATTTTTAACAGAATTTTTTTAACTGTTTTGATTAGTAAAATAAATTAAGTATTTGTTAAAATGTTATTTTACTCATAAGATTTGAGAATCATTAAAACCTATGTTTTTTTTAAAAAAACTAGAACTATACTTAAAATCAAACACAAATTCAACAATTTTAAAAAGCATTTTAATATCTTATTACTATAATGTTTCTATAGTTTATTTGGAATTTCCAACAATTCAGTGGCTTTGTTACTTGATAAATCATTAACCACCAAAGTTAGCTCTTCTATATCAATTTTTTTTATTATACTAAAAAAAACATCATAATTAACATAATCTAAAGACATATATTAATAAGACCAAAGTTTAAATATTCTTAAAAATACTGACTGTTTTTTTGCTCATTCTTTTATAATCTTATTAATTTTAAGCTTCACTTTATTAAGCTCCATAACCAAAACATTTTTTATTACCAGATAATTCAAAACAACTTTGCAAAAAAATCATTCCAAAATACTTTTTATTATCTGCCTCTTGTCAAAGCAGAAATTTTCTATATATTATTTAATTGCTTTTCAAATAGCTGAGTCTTCAGATGTTTTTGATTTATAGTACTTAGATTTCTGATATTTTTTCTTAACCAATAACAAATGCTTAATAATGTTTATTTATTTTATATTATCTTAAATTATACTGGCAATTTAAATGCTTCAATATTATTAATAGTTGACTAAACTTTGACAAGACAATTAGATTCTAACAGATCTCCAAAATTTTATTTTTTTACAATCCTAACAATAAGCAACTCCAATCTAAAAAATTCTGATAACTGCTTGTTTTTTTAAACAATCATACTTACAATATCAATATTTAAAGAACATTATATTGGCAAATTGTACTAAAGTTTCTCTTAACACTTCCTATGTTGTATCTAAATTACCACAATACTCTGTTTCTTTAAACATATCTAATACTGCCAGTAATTTGTTAGAAGAGCATTTTTTAAATTATACTTATTTGGTTTTATTTGTATTTTTTATTTTAAATTTTCATTGATTTTTATTAGCTTGTTTATAAATGCTATTAAGATAAATATTTAAAAAACCATCTAAACCAACTAAGACTAAGACTATTTTGTAATCTGTATCAAAAAATTCTAACACAATATCAATCTTATAACTTATGACTGCAGATATCTAATTTTTATTTACAAATACAAAATTTAACACTCTTAAAATTGCT
Organism: Geosiphon pyriformis; assembly: GCA_016748015.1. Classification (NCBI taxonomy): domain Eukaryota; kingdom Fungi; phylum Glomeromycota; class Glomeromycetes; order Archaeosporales; family Geosiphonaceae; genus Geosiphon; species Geosiphon pyriformis. The sequence continues at coordinate 178,381 of JAAOMT010000426.1, read as the reverse complement.
TTAAATAGAAGCTTTGGTCAATGAATGTCTATTAAATATATTAACCAAACCCAAATCTAAAAAAAACTTGAAACTTGCACTTTTTTTTGATCTATTTTCATTGAAATCTCCATTTAAGATCACAAAAATACTGAAATTAACTGCTTTAACAATAAAAAAATTGATTTTCAAAGCCTATTTGAATCTAATTTCAGAAAAAACACCAGCATACAACTCTAAAATTGTTATTAAGAGTTTATTTTTAAACAAAAAATGAATTAAAATTATCTTGTCTAAAATCTCATCAATTTTTAAGACATGCCAAGCTAAAAAATTGTTCATAATTATAACTATTCTGGTGCCAAAAAAACTTTTATTCAAACCAGACATGAAAACCCATACTTTTTTAAACTTATTCATTATTCAAGACCTAATATTAGACTTTAATTTAATTTTTGTAATAATAGAAATTATATTATCTAAATTTATATATTACTGAACAATATTTGTTTACTTAATAGGAATATTAATACTTCTAATATTACATGTAACAATTTTCTATACAATATCAGTTATTAAAAAAAAATGCTTGAATCAAGACCAAAATTGTCTATCTTGGTCATAAAATCTAAAACTATATTTAAAAAACTCTGTAAATTGTTCTCTAATTTAAAAGTTGCTGTCAAATTCAAAGATGCTGTTCTTACAACAGTTTTATTACTAACAGCTACACTTAAACTTTTACTTATTATTATATTTGTCTTTTGATTTTATAATAAAGAAGTTATCAATAGCTAATATTTAGAATTAGGCTGAAAAACTATTGGTTTAAATGTATCTAATCTTTTAGTCAGCTTTTTAATTTGTTTTACAAAACCAATAAAACTGTGCTTAAAAATAGCAAATCTATTATTCACTTCAACAGACACCAACAAGAAAGGTTTAACACCCAAAAACAAAATAATACCAAAAAAAACCAAAAGAACTACATAAAAAAAAAGACTATCAGTAATTTGAACCCAAATCTTCTTACCAAAAGAAACTGAATAAGCAATTAAAGTTTGCTTTTTCTTATATATATTTACCAGCCAAATTTAATTTTAAAAATTAATCACTTTTTTATTATAACTATCTGAATTTCTATTTATTAAACATATATTAAAGACATAATCAAATTGTTTATACTAAATACAACAGACCAAAAAAAGACTAGTCTAATGCAAAGTTACATCTTTAAAAACTGAAATAAAACCAATGGCAGCTTTTTTGAATGTCTTATCAATAAAATAAATTACATCACATCTGTTATGTACATATTATTACAGTTGAGACATATACTTTTTATTAATTATCACATGTATTAGCCACTGTTACTGGAGGTTTTTGGTCTCTTTTTTTAAATGTCATTGATGCCTGTTTGTTGTGAATTCACGTTGTCTGGATGTGGTTGAACCTCCAGTAACTGAATTTATTTTCAAATTATCTCTTATAATTTGAACTACTGGGCTTATAGTAGAATGGCCAATTCCATGCCAGTTGTTTCATGTAGTTATGTTGTAGTAAACATCAACTCTTTCCCAGGAATTGCTCATCTGGAAGCTTACTGAAAATGTGTAGTTACTTTGCTGTGAAAGTCAACTCTTTTACAGGAATCTTGTTTGTAGACTACCTTAATGATTATAATAAAAAAATAAAAGAAAGAAAATAAAAGAATTGTAAAAGAAATAGAATTTTGTTAAGGGAAATGTTTTCTATCCAGGCCTGGAGTCACTAACAGTTTTACTGAAATTGGTAGCTAATCAATTTCAAACATTAGTTGGGTTTTGGGGATTTTCCAAGTACAATAATTAAAGAATTTAGTTTTTTCGAATTATTTGATATTTATTTCTTTTTGTGTGTGTAGAAATGGTTCTAAGTAATAAATCTAAGGTAAGATACATTTTCTCAAAAAAAAAACTCTTCTTTTATACAACTTGTTGTAACACTATTCTATGAATTTGAACTTTGTTTTTTTCTACAATTTTGCTGAACTAAAGCTATATTTTGGCGAACTACAAGTTATTTCTATGAACTATTAGATATTTCGGTGAACTATCAATTATTTTGGCAAATTTCTACAAATTTCGGCAAACTTTTTGAATGTTACATAGTTTGGGATATTGCATGATTGATCATCAAAATTAGGTTATTAATTAAATGATAATTTCAGATATTTTGCTAATGTAATAAGTGATAATTTGAAATGCTAATTAATGATAAGAATTATAAGGGTAATTTTATGCTAAGCAATATCTCTAATTTTGTCTGGTAACATAATCTCCTTCTCAAGACTGAGCTCTGTCGAAGTCTAAGTACTGTCTGTAATTTCCAGATAATAATTCAAAATTATTAAAAAAATTTGGTCTAAAAATTGTTGAAATTTCAGTTTTGTAAGCTTTCCAATATATTGAATCTTCAAAGGCTGTAAAATTGGGTTTTGTAGGACGTTTTCACAGGTGTGGAATAGGTCATAAAGTCTAAGAGCAGCTCTTAGTTTATAATGACTGTTTGTAGGTCCAACTGTTGTCTTGAATTCATTGTGAAGTTGTTTCCAAATAGCTTCTTTTGTGAGATTTGCTGCTGTAAGCTCCCATTTTTGTTCATAAAGTGCTTTTTCAATGTAGAAATATCTATATATTGGAGTATAGTCATAGTTTTCTTCATTAAGACACAGTTGAAGTTTTTGTTGAATAGTAGCATTTGGTGGAATACTAATAGGAGTAAGCATTAAGTTTTCTCTTAAAACAAGTTTTAAAAGTTCTGGCAGGTAAATTCCAAAATAACTTCTTGTGTTTTTCTTATACAAGTGATATTTTCGTGCATTTGGGGCTAAATTTGTAACTACTTTTGTTTGGGTATAATTAATGTGGTTTCCAGTAACAGTAATGGATAATTCGGGTATTATTTTTAAAGCTAACATTAGTTTTTGGGATAATTGTTGAATGATTTGAGGAATAGTCATTATAAAAGATTTGAAAATAAAGGAAAATTATTTTTGGTGTATGGGTTTTTATGTTATTTTTGTTTTGTTTTTGTGAGATTGTTTCTAAATTATAAGGAGATAACTATATTAATAAATTTAAATTAAGTGTTTAAGTTGGGAGATTGTTCAATGACAACTATTGGTTCTAAATTTCGGAGAATATCTTCAGGATTGATTAATGAGAAATGTGTACCAATTTGTGGAATTAATGATTCAGGATTGTTTCTGGAATTATAGTGTTTCAAACAATTTCTATGTGCAACTTTTGCTAGGATTTTGTCATCAAGTCTTAACTTGTATGATCCATTGCCTAGGATTTCATGAATAAAGAATGGTCCATTCCATTTATTTTCAAATTTTTCACTCTATTGTTTTTTGGCTTTAGTTCTGTGTAAGAGAACTTTGTTTCCAATTTTAAATTCATTAGTGACTAGTGGCAATTTGTTGTCATGCTGTTTTTTTTGTTGAGCTTGGGAGTGTTCAATGTGGGTTGCTACTATTCGTCATTTTTCTTCCAATGTGCTAAGCAGAGTGTAGGCTCTTCATTGTAGTATTTCCTGAAAGTTGTCTTCATTAATTGGCTGTACTGGGTATGTTTTCACTATGAAACTAATTGGTAACATTGCTGTCCTTCCATAGGTTAAATCAAATGGTGTATGTTTTGTGGTATCTTGTTTTAGTGTTCTATATACTAGTAATACTGATGGAATAAAGATATCTCATTTCTGCTTAAAATTTGTTGAGACTTTGGCTAAAGATTCACACAATGTTCTGTTGAAACATTCTACAAGTCTATTTGTTTGTGGATGGTAGGGTAAAGATAATGGTCTTTTAACATTGAATTGTTCACAGATTTCTTGAATTAGATTGTTTACAAAATGTGTTTTTTGATCAGATAAAAGTTCAATTGGGCATCCGTGTTTACAAATAATGTCTTTGTAAATGAAGTTTGCTACTGATTTTGCATCTGTTCATTGAATGGCTCTGGCTTCAGGCTATTTGGTGAGATAATCTACAACTACTGCAATATAACAGTTTTCTTGGTTTGTAATAGGTAGTGGTCTGACTAAATTGATACCAACTTGGTCAAAAGGCTGTCCAACTTTGATTGGATTTAAAGATTCTGTAGGGCAAGTTCTTCCTTTTTTTTGACAAATATCACAAGATTTAATGTATTCATGAATGTCTTTTTTCATTTGGGACCAAAAGTAGTGTTCTAATGTTCTTTGGGTGGTGCTATCTTTTTCTAAATGTGCTAATGAAAGGTCTGAGTGCATGTTGTATAAGATTGTTTCCTTTTCATTTTCCTGTATTAATATGAGTGATTTGTCTGGGTTTCTGAAGTTTTGATAATAAATGGTGTTGTTGTATAGAAAATATTGTTTGGCTTTTTGTTGTAATCAGTGTTTTTCATCTGAAGACCAATCTGTTGAGATTGTTAGTGTCTCCAAATATTGTTTAAGATTGTTGTAGTTTTCAGGATTTATTGTTCATTGTTTTTTTTTTTTTTTTTTTTTTTTTGTTACTGCTAATTCGAATGAGTGTTGGTTTTGTGTTCTAATCTTGCCTTATTCTTGAGAAACAATTAACATTGGTGTGGAGCTTTCCTGGTTTGTGATGTACAATATATTGGTAGTTGGCTAGAAATTCTGTCCATCAGATTTGTTTGGTGTTCAGCTGAGTGTTTTTGTTCTGAAGTCATTTGAGTTCAATATTATCAGTGATAATATCGAATTCTTTAGGCCTAAGATAAAGATTGAAGTGGTGTAGGGCCCAAATTACGGCTGCTGTTTCTAGTTCTATGACAGGATAGTTTTTCTCGGCTGGTTTTAATGTTTTGCTAGCATAAACAATTACTCACTCATTTCCATTGTCGTTTAATTGTGATAAAATGGCACCAAAAGCAGTATAAGAAACATCTGTAACTAGTCAAAATCAGTTACTGAAGTCTAAGTAGGTGAGAATTGGAGCTGTTGTCAGCTTTTCCTTAAGAATTTCAAAAGCTTTTTGGTGTTTTTCTGTCTATTTGTATTTGACATTTTTAGTAGTGAGCTGGTTAAGGGGTTTTGCAATTTCTGAGAATTCTTTGATGAATTTTCGGTAATAGGAAGCTAATCCAATAAATCCTCTCAATTTTGTGGTATTTTGTAGAGTCTTGAAGTTTTTGACAGTGCTGATTTTTCTAGAGTCTGGTTTAATTCCATCTTTGCTCACAATGTGGCCAAGAAAGACCAAACTCATTTTTCCAAAGTAGCATTTTTCAATGTTCAGTTTCAGTTCTGCTTTCCACAATCATTGAAAAACTTCTCGCAGATGTGTTAAGTGTAATTCAAAAGATGGTAAATAAACATCAGTATCATTGAGATAAACAACTACTGATTTCCAAAGGAGGCTTTTGTAAACAACATCCATGAGTCTTTGGAATGTTGCTGGTGCATTGCATAATCCAAAAGGCATTATGTTGAACTCATAATTTTCTCCTTGAGTGGTGAATGCTGTTTTGAGATGATCTTTGGGATCCATGGCAACTTGTCAGTATTCACTCTCTAAATTTAATGTCGAAAAGTATTTGGACTTTCTAAGAGCATCCAACATGTCATCAATTCGGAAAAGAAGGTAAGCATCTCTAATAGTAATACTGTTGAGTTGTCGATAATCAACACAAAATCATATTTTTCCATTTTTCTTTTTAACTAAGACCACAGATGAGGCCCATAGATTCATTGATGATTGAATAAGCCCATTGTTAAACATCCATTGTACTTTTTCTTTGATAAATTGGTGGCTTTCTAAAGCAACTTGGTAGGCTTGTTGTTGCCTTAGTTTGGCATCTCCTGTATAGATTTGGTGTTGAACCAAATCAGTTCTTCCTAAGTCATTGTTGTTTTTGGCAAAGATATCAGCAAATTCTGCAATTAGCTCTTTAAGCTGGTTCTGTTGTTGTGGTTCAAGTTGTCTTATGTTGATTCGAGATGGTTTTTCCATAACAACATGGTAGTTTTTAGAGCTGAGATTTGGGTTGATTTTTGGTAGTAAATGTCCAATGATTTCCGAGAAATTGAGAACTGTTTGGGGTAGTTCTTGTTGAAAGATATTACTGTGAATGACTCCAATTTCTAAGTTATTTAATAAAACTATAGGATAATTATTGAGATTGTAAAAAGTAACTTGAACTTTCTTTGTTTCTTTTGGAATATAAATGTTTGGGATCGAGATATTATGTTCCAAGCAGACTTGTTTGTTGGATTCAAAAATTTGTTGTGTGGTTGTTGGCTTTGGGCAGGTGTAGATTTCTGGATGTTCCCCAAAGGGTGAAATAGTAATTGGTTGTGGAAGTTATAGAATCTGGTAAGATTCATTTTGTTCATTAAAAGCTATGTTTACTGAAACTGTGAATCATCCAGTTGAACCAAAACCATTGGTTCCTCTTTTCCTTTTTCCCAATTGTTTTCTTTGATTAATTAATTGTAAACCTGAAATGTTGATTAAGGGTAAATAAATAGCTTGAGCAATTTTTTCAGCATGTTCAATCTGAAAAGGTTTATCAGTTTCATTTTGTAACATGATTGTAATGTCTTCTGTATATCCAGCATCTATGATTCCTCCTCTAACATTGATTCTTTTGCTTGCCAATAATAATTGTGAAGCAATTTGGACCATTGCTCCTGGTGGGATTTTGAGGGCAATTTTGAGATTGATCTTGATAAGAAAATTTGGTTGAAGAACCAAAGTGTCTTTTTCTGGATATTGTAGATCATATCCAGCATCAATTTCATGTGCTTTTTTAGGCTTTATTTCTTGTCTGTTGTTGTTGAAATATTTGAGCTGTAAAGCAGGCTGACTTTTGATAAGATAGATAGGTGTTATTTCAATTTCTTCTGTTGCTTTAGGTTCACCAAATTTGATTTCATATTCTTCACTTTTGCTAAGTAATAAAATGCTAAGAGCATAGCATTCAGGACACCATTGTTCATCACAAGACATTATGCATTCCTCACATAATTTAATATTTATTTGCTCTAGCCATTGAGTTTGAGCTTTTTTGGTTGGGTAAGTGTGATTTGCAATTTGATGGTACACTTCTATTTTATCTTCATAATCGAATCCAGCTAATTCCAAGGTATATTTGATATATTTAGCTTCTTTCATTTGAAGAACATCTTCTTTGGTTCTTCTGTTAATTAAAACTATGGCAAATTCATAGATCATTTCGGCGTTATGGGGGTAATTATGGAGTTTGTTGAGAGCACTATTGTATGCGGCATTAAAAGGTGTTCCACATTTTACCTTTTCTGCAATAAAAAGAGCATATTGGTAAGTTTGATCGCAGACTCCTCCTTTAAATGCAACATTAATCCAGTCATATTTATCAGGAAGCTGCTTTCCATAAGTAAGACAGGGTGTTCTATCCCATTTTCCGCTTCTTTTGATCAAGTGGCCCCATCGTTCTCAATGGCAGGCCTTGTAGTAGTAGCAGATATGACTTTCATATTTTTCCTCAGGTGAAATACAAGCTCCCATTAATGATAGTTTCTTGTGGCAGTTCTTACATTTAAGAGGAATTTAGGGGCATTGTTTCCTTGATTCAGGCTTTAAGTAAGAGATATTCCATCCAGGAGTTTTAGGTTTAGAGTGTGGAGTAAAATGTTCTTGTTCAGTTTCCTCAGCCAAATTGGATGTTGATCTAAGAGCCATGAATGTTTTGATTATTGGTTTTTCTTCTTCTGGTTCAAATTCAAAAGCCAGGGCTTTTTTGGAGCATTTGTTGAATATACCACAAGTGACAGGTACTTGGGTGTGTTGTTCTTGGTAAGAGATTTGTAGTTATTGGGTTTTCCAGTCTAATTTCACATTGGCTTTTTGAAGCCAGTCATTTCCGACAAGAGCTTGATACTGAGGAGCGTCCATCACAAGAACTTTGACTGGAATGGTGATTCCATCAAGAATGAATAGAAAATTGTCAATTTTTCTCACTAGAGTCTTTTTCATGCCATCAGTAGTAACAATTACTGTTTGAGCTGGTCAGTTAACATTTCTCTTTAACTGTTGCATCAACTAGTAAGTAATAATACTTCCAGTGGATCCACTGTCTAGAATTAAGCAAATTGTCTTTCCTTCAACTTCAGCTTCAGTATACATAGCTATAATTGCTTTCTGTTCATTTGCAGCAGCATTGCTAAATAGAAATGATGATTTATTGGCTTCGAACTCAAAAAAAAAAATATCAAAGAGATTGGCATTTTCAGCAATTCTGGCTGATGAGAGTGCAATATGGTGAAAATCCTGTTCTTCAGATATTGTAAGATAGCTAGGTTGAGTATGATAATGAGTGGATCTTGGCTGAGCTGAATTTCAGAGAACTAATTGGTTATTTGGGTTGATTCTGTTGTTGTTTGTTGTGAATCGGTTTTGTGGTGCAAATTGGTTTTGTTGAACCAATCTTTGAGCAGGTACTTGGTAATATTGAATGAGTTGTCGATACTGTTGTTGCATTGGCTGTAGAACAGGTTGATAGTAGTTGGTTTGATATTGCAGTCTTGGTAGATAGTAAGCTGGTAGTAGTAGTGGTTGGTAATAAGATTGTTGTGATAGAGGGTAACATTGATTACTTCTATTTTGTTGGTCTCATTGTAGCTTTCTGCAATTTCTTTTCCAGTGGTCAAGAATTCCACAGTAATAGCAATTTTGGATTTGGTTGTTGGATGGTGGTCCGAAATTGTTTTAATTGCGTTATTGTGGGGGTTGGTATCTTTATGGTTGTTGTGATTGCTGTGGCTGCTGCGGCTGCTGTTGTTGCTGTTGATTGGTGAAGTAGTTTTCAACTTTTTTGGTTAATTGGTCAATCTTTTTTTCAGCTGCTGAACTGGTTTCTCCAATAGCCAGATTAACAAGTTTGGTATAGTTAGCTTCTTCCATAGCCATTTCATAGTTTTTTACCTGTTGAATAGCAGTGGCTAAATCTTCTGGTGCATGTGGGTGAACTTTCTTGATAAGTTTGTCTTTTAGTCCAGCAATAAATTGGTCCAAGATTTGTGCATTAGAGTAGTATTCATTGGTTTCCAATTGGTGAATCCTTCTAAGCAGTTTGTTAAATTTCCCAAAATAGGTCATAACTGATTTACTTGGTTCTTGCTTGATATTTTGGAACTGATTTCAAAGGGTAATGGAAGTGTTATTGTCAGTGAACTGTTCTAGAAAAGCAGTTTTGAATACTTTCCAGTGTTCTGGTGGGGCTTTCAAGTTTTCAAATCATTCACCAGCCGTTCCTTATAAGAAATATGGAATTGCTTTTAACATTCTGGCAGCATTCCAACCATTTGCATCTCCTGTTTTTGAGACTTTGTTAAGCCATTCTTGAGGATTGGTTTCGCTGTCTTCTCCTGTGAACTCAGGAATTTTTGTGATGTATGTGGAGGCCATTTCTTCTTTGTTTTCTGAGTTTTCTGTTTCTTGTTCTGATTTGGTCTCTTTACTTCAATTTTCTGCTAAGTAGTCAATAAGGTTTGTGCTGGTTAATATTGGTTTTTGTTATTGAATAGGGCTTTTGGGTGACTGAAAATCTTCTATTTTTGAAAACCGAATAAGTGGTAAGCTTAGTGTTTGTAGTTGAGCAAGTGAAGCTAGAAATGGTGTAATTGAAAGGAGTAATTTAAAGCTAGTTCTTGGTTCTGGAGTTTGTAAATGTTTGGCAGTGGTTTTGGGTGTATTGGGAGTAGTTCTGAGTTTTTGTTTCCTTTTTTCTTTTCCTTTTTCTGTTTCTGATTCAAAACCAAAAGAAAATTTCTGTTCTACTGGGTAATTCTCTTCACAATACTGAATAATATTGAAGTTGAGTTCTTGAAAATATGTTTCAAGTGTTTGACTGTTAAAATTCTGAGTGTTTAGACAAGAATGATGTACTAAGCTTTCATATAAGTTGTGTCTAACTTCTGAAATGTTGTAGTCTCCAAAAAGATAATTGTTGATGTGATTTTCAATGTACTGGTAAAGTGTTTTCTTGAATGTTTCAATTCTGTCTGAGATGTTAAATTTTTGCTTGCAGTGGGTGTAGATTAACTGATAATACTCTAGAGTTCTTGAATCTGTTTGAGTTACCACTTTTGAAGTTGTTGTCACTGTGTTATTTTCATGGGAGAGCACCAAATGTTACCAGAGATTTTTGGTCTCTTTTCTTAAATGTCATTGATGCCTATTTGTTGTGAATTCACATTGTCTGGATGTGGTTGAACCTCCAGTAACTGAATTTATTTTCAAATTATTTCTTATAATTTAAACTACTGGGCTTATAGTGGAATGGCCAATTCCATGCCAGTTGTTTCATGTAGTTACGTTGTAGTAAACGTCAACTCTTTCCCAGGAATTGCTTGTCTGAAAGCTTACTGAAAATGTGTAGTTACTTTGCTGTGAAAGTCAACTCTTTTACAGAAATCTCGTTTATAGGCTACCCTAATGATTATAATAAGAAAATAAAAGAAAGAAAATAAAAGAATTGTAAAAGAAATAAAATTCTGTCAAGAGAAACATTTTCTATTTAGGCCTGAAGTTATTAACAGTTTTACTGAAATTGGTAGCTAATCAATTTCAAATGTTAGTTGGATTTTGGGGATTTTCCAAGTGCAATAATTAAAGAATTTGGTTTTTTCGAATTATCTGATATTTATTTCTTTTTGTGTGTATAGAAATGGTTCTAAGTAATAAATCTAAGGTAAGATATATTTTCTCAAAGAGAGAAGCTCTTCTTTTATACAACTTGTTGTAACACTATTTTATGAACTTGAACTTTGTTTTTTTCTACAATTTCACTGAACTAAAGCTACATTTTGGCAAACTACAAGTTATTTCTGTGAACTATTAGATATTTTGGTGAACTATCAATTATTTTGGCAAATTTCTACAAATTTCGGCAAACTTTTTGAATGTTACATAGTTTGGGGTATTGCATGATTGATCATCACAATTAAGTTACATTTGTGTTATGTACAAATTGGATTATTAATTAAATGATAATTTCAGATATTTTGCTAATGTAATAAGTGATAATTTGAAATGCTAATTAATGATAAGAATTATAAGGGTAATTTCATGTTAAGCAATATCTCTAATTTCGTCTGGTAACACCACTGATGTCATATGATTAGCCACACTATTTTTAGAAAGTGATCATTGACCTGATCATTGACCACTTTTGACAGCTATATAAGTGATGAATTTTTTAGCTGTAAAAAAACATGTAATAACAAGCATTTAAATAATAAAAAATAAATAAAAATAACAACTTTCATCTCAATCACTCTCTTATTACTAATTTCTCTTTTCCTACCTTCAAGTATCTGAACATCTTAGAATAAAAGATTACTTGTTGGCCTTTTCTTGACATATATAATTATAGCATTTGAAGATTATTTGAATAAATGTGACTGAAAAGCACAAGTTGATACCTAATATTGAATTCTAAGAGTGCTGACATGAAGCATAGAATTATATCAGTGGTAATCAATTGTTGACAGTACAGACTATCCCTCTACCTTCAGATTCCCCAGTTACCTTTGAAAAGAATAGTGACTGAGATATTTTATGAGACTGATCTTGCACATTGAATCCATACTCATTCAATTTGCTCTTTAAAGTTGAATTCTCCTTTGATTATTTCCATCACCCTACAATCCTGTTCTCCCTTGCTATCTGTTAGCTTGTTACTCCAACCCATAACAATATAAATCTGGATTGCAACCAATAAAACAAGTTTTCTCATCATATAAAACCAATAAATTAAAGAAATCATGAACAATAATGCCAATTAACAAGATATACAACAAAGTCTAATGCTGATTTCTGGATATTCATGTCTGTTTATCATCAATAACTTTTGTTATGTGAACAGATTATTTGGTTATAACCAAATTGGCAATTTTAGCTAACTCAAATTCTACCAAAGTCTTTTGTTAAAGACCAATTAACTACATCCTAATAGACATAATTTTTCCAAATTTGGAAAAAACTGATTTTACAGCCAATTTTGAAAGATTGACAGAAATTTTTTTGACTATTGCTTCTCAATTTGTGTGTTTGTTTGTTCTCTTAACATCATTATTTACCAAGATTTTCTTATAGATAGCTATTTTTCTAATCTTTTTTAAGCTCAATTCAGATGTAAAAGATGATTTAATAATTTCTGGAAATTTTGAAAAAGTGGACACCTCTCCAAAACCATTTATACAATAAAAATTTTTTTTTACTGTCATCAGCTTATTACCAGAAGTCTTTTCAGGTACAGCAGATATCTCAATATTAAGTGCAAAAGATTTTGTCGAATTAAAATCCCGCTTCTCCAAGGCACGTGACTCGGTCGGCGGCAAACGATTGGATCCAGAAAACTTAGGAGCCGGGAGTGTTAGAATTTCGTCGTCATTGTCGCTCAGATTGCCAAAGGAAATCTTCGGCTGGCTGCCCAAAACATAAGTCCTGGTGCGCGTTTTTCTAGGCGTGGCATCGTCCATTGCGTCGTCCATTTCTGAATTATTCGAATCCGCGTAGCTGGTCTCCTCTGCGATCGTATTTTTCATGTTTTCCACATCCGAAATTTCGCTAACACTGGTTTCTTCGCTGTCCACTTCACTACCCCAAGATTTCTTGCGACAGTCCTCCGCAGCTTGCAACAAATCGACAGATATAGGGCCAGCTGACGAGTCCACCACTCCACCGGTAATTTCAGGTTTCTTTGGTTTCTTGTAAGAGGGACTGCGAGAATAGACACTCTCAACGCGCGCTTTTTTTTTTTTATTGCCAGACCGGATTCCCAACCCAGCCGAACCCGAACCAGAACCACCAGCAGAAGAGCCCACCGGTTCCATAGCAACAAATATGGACGTATTAAAAGAAATAACTGCGAAAACGAAAGGGATAAGGGAGAAGGAGAAGCGTATTTATTCGGTTACTCTATGCTCTCGCTGTGACCAGGGGATCAACGAAAGAAAGAGTTTTGTTTTTATTTTTTCATATATATATTAAACAAAAAATTATATTTTTAAAATTAATATATAATTTTATTTTAAACAATTAAATTTTGTTTTTATAAAATATTACAAAGAAACAAACAAATTTTATGATTTTTAAAGTACTTAAATAAATAAATTTAAAAGTTTTAAAAATATTAATAAACCAAAATTTAAACACAAAACTTTTTATTAGTATTATATATATATTATTAAATAGTAAAAAATTATTTAAATTATCTAAAAAAAACCAAAATTTTTTTATAAAATATAAGAGTTTTAATTACAGTATTAAATTATAACTATCACATAAAATTATATTTAGAAGCAACATTTATTTTAGTATTTAAAATATTAATAGATTTAAAGATATAATTAAAAAATTTAATAATATTATAATTAAGACCAATAATATTTATATAAATTAAATTGTAACATTATTTTATTTAGTTAGAAATAACTTTTTATTTAATATTTTTATAATATAAACTAAGTTTAACAGTTTTGGATTAGTAAAATTAAACCAAAAATATAAGTTTAAATATTATATCAAAATAATTTTATTTTAATTAATGTTTTTAACCAAATTAACATCCAAAATTTTTTCACTGTTTTGATTTTTATTAAACATAATTAATAAAGTCAAAAATATTATAAACAAAATGTTAAGTATTGTCAAAAATAGTTATATTACCAAAATAATACAAAAACTTTTTTAGAATATTATATAATAACAAATAACCAAATAAATAGATTTCTACAATTATATAATAATTATTTTAATTTTTAATTTTAATTTAATTTATAAACAAATTCTTATTATATATAATATTAGTAATTTAATATTTTTTTATTAAATATTTGTTATAAAAATAAGATTGTCTTAAAATCATCTCAAATTTACACATGTTAATAACAGTCAAACTATTTATATAAACTATATAATTATTACTATTTAGAATACATTCTAATGCTAAAACAATAGTTATAAGCTTAGTTAATATTAATAATATTGTCTTTACAATCTTTACACTACTTTATTAAGCAATAAAAATATATATAAGAAAAAATTAAAATTTTAATTAAAACTAATTTTTTAATAAATATAGTTTCAACTATTATTTGATTATATACAATTGTATATTCTATAATAAATTCAAATTATGTACTTTTTATATGTAACCAGTTATTTGACTTAATAAAACTATTTTATAATACATTAGAAAATTTCTTATAAGTTAAAATTTTAATATCTTCTTGTTTTTATTAAACTTAAATGCCATTTAAAAATCATATTTATTCAAAATTCTTAACTTTTATTATTTATTAGATTAATATAAAGAGAATATTTATTGTTAATTAAATTGTTTTATATCTTTGAAGTTTTCAAAAATTTGTTGTATTAACTTTTGAAAACAAATTTTTTAACCAAAGCTGTGTATGCATTTTTATTTAATGTGTATACCAGCATTAGTGTAGAAGAAAATCAAATTTTTAGATTTCAAAAGACTCTGAATTTGTTCTAATATGTACCACTAGCCGTCAGATGTTCAACAATTGTTAACAATACAACTTTTATTTCAATGTCTGCATTACATGCAAAAGAGTAATTAGATGATTTAACTTTGTCACATCTGCATTAGGGTAACTTTTATTATAAAGCTTTTTTTTAGCCACTGGTAGCATGTTATGCAAATTTTTATGAGATATGTTTGTAATTTGATAAATTTTTTGCTTTTCATGTCAGTTTTTAGGTCAGGAGTTTTTTTCCAATTAACAATATTTAAAATGTTTGCATTCAAATATTTGTTCAAACAATTCACTTCCCACCTTATATAGTGTACCACATAATACAAATCTCGAACGTACTGGTTAAGATTATAAAAAATTGCAATACTGTTTCGATTGACCAAATGCTATACGCAACCTTATTGAACACGGCTAAACCATTAATATCTGCATTACCTGCTAGACTGTCTGTTTCCATATTACCAGAAATGTCAGTCTGTTCTTTGATCTTGATCTAATTTACATATAAAGTTTTTCCTCTAACCAATGAAGCAATATGTTTCCTTTCTAACCAACATACCTTGCAAAAATCGGGTCTACTGGCCTTCATCAATTCCAAAAATATATATCACATTTCCTTCCAGCTAGTATGCATTCAAGTGAAAGCTATATTGCTTTCAATTCAGCCAATTAAATTTACATAAAAGTAAATCAAAAATAACATAATAAGTGATATTGAAGTAACGCATATATTTAAATATTTTTAATGTGTTTGTTTTGTCTGCATTTTATTATTTATCAAGCCGGTGAAGTTTTTAATATTATTGATATTTAAAAAAAAGAAATTGTCTAATTGGATGCGAATGAAAATATTTTCAATGTACGAAATTTTTGAAAGACTATTTTCTTGTTTGTAAGTTATTAAAAAATTGGCAAGACAGAATTTGAATTTTAAAATGAAAATTTATTTATTCCATATATTATCTTTTGAGGTTTTTGAAAAGTTTTAAAAAAACTGACATTCAAAACGCAATAGCTACATTTGAATTGATAAACTTGCATTGGCTAAAACTTATAAAAATTTATTTCTTATTCAAACGCTATAACATAAACCTTCGGTGATAATATTTGTAGCTCATAGAGAGAAACATAAATTTGAAACCACAATAAAATGGTTGATTAAAAAATCACTTATGAACAATGGTTCTGGTCATGATAATTTATGTGTGAAAAATCCCTTTTGTTTCTCGAAACAATAAAGAATAATACACAAAATTGAGAGTGCGCACTCATCAATTGGGTCAATTGGCTGCATCAAACTTGATTAAATTAATGGAGATCGAGGTGAATGTAAATTTTTCTTTATTTCCCAAGTTACTTTAATAGTTACTCGTAGCCATTAATTTATTATTTATGGCCTTGTTACCTCTTCTGTTAGCTAAGATTTCTTTTGAAAAATTTGTATTACTTATCAGGCTCACTAAACATGCGTTTTAACAACGAATGAAAGAGAAAATTTCCCTTTTTTCATGCCAAACATTTATGGACTCTCTTATCTGATGATAATTTAGCTTCTAGAAATGGTTAGGATCTACAGCCAATGAGACTGTTTATTTGTCGGTAAAAAAGGCAAAAGCATATATCAAAAGTTCTTTTCTACTTGCGCCATCTCAAAAATCTATTATATTGTTTTTATTCATGAATGATGCAAAGATGCTTTTGGAACTTGAATTAATTAAATTCAAGTTCCTCCAAGTTGGTCAAAATTGGCTTTTTCATATGAAGACTAGATTTAAATATAATACATCAGTCCGACTTTATATTCATCCAAAAAAATAAAAACAAAGCCTTGAAAAATTTTCTTTCAAGCCAACACTTATTTAAATTATTTTTAGTTTTTAACATGAGATTTAAATAAAAAGGAATTTAATAGCTTAGGAAATGAGAAATAAAGCTGATTTGAATCATATTTTGAAGGGTAGGATGACTATAATAAATCAAAATGATGCGAGAGTTCTTTGTTGATTATTTTTATTAGGAATCAAGCTCTTTTCGTAGTCACACACTTTTCTTTTCAGATAAGGAAAGATTTAAATCTTTCGAAGTCGTCATGTTAACAAGGATATTTAGATCGTCAAGAGAACAGCTTGAGAGGATATCATGAGATAAACATTGAAAGCTAGTTTCTTTGGAATCATGTGTAGAATTTTCATTTATACGGAATTGAAAAATTAAACATTTTTCCTAAATATTATAAAACAAATTTCAGAGTCTTAAAAGGCGAGGAAAATTTCGGCTAAATCAAGTAATTAAATTACAAAATTCCTAACCTTACTATTAAACGGCTCGAAACGTCCAGTGACTTTATTCAAAGAAGTTATCAGTTTCTCTATGTTTTGTACACCAGTTGAGAAAATCTTCACATATTTTTTACTCTCTTTACAGCTAGAACATTGTTGTGCGAAAATCTCTTTAGTTTTTGAGACTTTCATATCGTCCATTATCTGATCATTTGTTACTCTGAGTGGGTAAGGGGGTAAAACTAAATTCTTTAGGTGAATCTGAGACCAATTTTTACGAGTAATTTCGGGTGGTTGAAACTGAGGGTGACATTTATCTAAAGTTCTATGAAAAGAATAAAAGTTTAGGTAAAAATTTTCTTGGCATGATGGAAGGTTTTTATAAATTTTAGCTGATTTGGTATTTATATCCGGTTCAATGACGAATTTTTGAGCAACAATAAAATCGTTCGTGTATTTTTTTAAATGGAATCAATTCTCTATGAAAAAAATTCCTTTTTTGGCGAAGAGAGGTTATAAATACACTCGATGGTTACAATTGAGGAATTTCTTTTATTTTGAAGTTTCTCTTTTGATTGAAGGATTACGGACTATATAGGATCAAACCCTCCTATCACAATCTATTTTATTGAAAATACAAAACTAGGAAAAGAAAGAAGAGATAGTTTTATTAACTTGATACACATTTATTTTTTTGTTTTAGAAAAATATTTTGAGCAGTACTTAGCATTTGAAACAAAGAAAATAAAAGGTATTACGACATAATGGTTTTAGATTTATGCTAATCAAAAAGAATCAGGTGCAAATTTAGGGGGCTTTAAACAATAAAGTCCGTGTAAACTTTTGGATTCATATGTCTTTTGT
The DNA here is from genome assembly GCA_016748015.1 of Geosiphon pyriformis. Lineage (NCBI taxonomy): Eukaryota > Fungi > Glomeromycota > Glomeromycetes > Archaeosporales > Geosiphonaceae > Geosiphon > Geosiphon pyriformis. Next base: position 160,715 of record JAAOMT010000426.1, on the reverse strand, counting down.
GAAGACTTTTTAAGTATTATGCATTTCTTTTATTTTTACCTATAGGCTAAATATAAAAGTGGCTGTATTTTGGTGGTATCAATTCTATTTTTTCTCCCGAATAAAATAGGTAAGAATGGAAATAAGTTTGGAAGATTCTGGAAGATTTTAAAATCTGTTTCGATGAAGATCAAATATCATTAGATTTAAATTCATTGTAATTAAAATTAAATATATATATTTTTTGCATTACATATTATACGTATTAATACAATCATAAGTTTTCAAATTTCAAGCTAATTATAAAATAAGTTTTTTTTTTTTTTAAATTTGAAGTTTTTATATATTTTTAGTTTTATTAATTAAAAAAATAAATGTAATATTTCTATATGATTAGCAATGTAAAATCTGATTTTTTTTTAAAAAACAAATGTTTTAAATTGGGTTATATGATTATAAAAATATAATTTATTCAATGAATTAAAATAAGAATCAAAATTAATAAACCTTTACAAATTTTATATAATTATGAATTTTTTTTAAAAGAAATTTATTAAAAAATAAAGTATCATATATACTATTTAGATTTATATATTTTAAATAAATATTTAAAACTGGAAATTACTATAAATACCTTGAAGACTTTGAGAATAAATTTTATATTTGAGTCAAATTTATTATTTTAAGTTAAAATTTAAATATTGTCAATTTTGTTAATAAAAATTTCTTTACTTAACTAATTTTATCCATCGAATACATTTTAACTGATTACTGACATTTAGCTAATTGTTTCGAATTTATAGTTAATTGTTACTTATGATTGTTCACTAATTGATTTGAAAAGTTATAAGATTTACAAAAAATATTTAAAAAATGAAATTTTGAATAAATTTGTAAAAATTAAAAACATTCATTGTAATTAGTCATTTTAAAGCAAGAATTTGTTAAAAATATATAAGGTTTAGAAAAATTAATATATTAATTGAAAATCGAATTTTAAATTAATTACAAAATATAATCATAATAATAAATTATTAAATTAAGAACTTTTTTTTATTAATTATAATATAAAATAAAAATTTTAAAAAATATGATATACAATGATAATTTTTAAATTGCAAAATTTTATTTTTGAAATTCAAATAAAATCAAAATAAAGCAAAATATAATAAATAAATAAAATAAAATAAAATAAATAAATGAGTTTAATTTTAAAAAATATTTATCAGAAATAAAGTTAAATGATTTATTAAAAATGAATAGAATTAGAATGAATAAATAAATAAATAAATAACTAAATAATTATTAATTATAAAATCTGGTTTTTAAAAAAATCTCCATTTATGAAATATTTGTTTTATTACAAATATTACGAATTTGAAAATACTAAATATTATGAATTTTTAATAAATCTTTTGTTTGTTATTAATGTATTATTATACCATTAAAAATTTAATTTTATTCTTATTTTAATTGATTAAATTTTCAAATTTTATTTTATTGATGTGTAAATAAAAAAAAGTATAAATAATAAAACTTTGTACCCATTATTTTAAAAATTAATATTAAAAGTAAATAGAAAAATAAAAAATTACTTGTTATCTAATATATAATAATGAGATGACATTTTAATGTCTTGGATTTTTGAATGAAATAAATATGAATGGAAAAGAAATCCAAACAAAAGAAAAAGCTATAAAGTTTTGCGATAAATATTGCGTATAATGATGATGGTTTCAGTCAAAATACTTTTAAATGATCTTAGAGGATTTTGAAATCATTTAAAAAGGGAATGCTCTAAAATATCATCAGATTAGCATATGCAATCGAAGTTTATTCGATCTTGATAGTCCTTCCAATCGGCTAACTGTGATATAATTGGTGAAAAAATAATTTTTTTAAATTCAAATAATTTTTGGCAAGTTTCGGCATACTTACGGAGTTTACATCAAACCGAGGCGGTAATATTGACGACTTATCATCAATAAAACCATACCTTTTTCATAATGAATAATGAATAATTCATATGGATAAATATTACTAATCTAATTTTTTTTAACTTCTTTTGCCATATCATTCCGAATTAAAAACCATTTTGGATCGGGTAAATTTTATGTTTGTCAGTCAATTGTTATTTAAAGGCTGTAAATTTGTGTAACAAATAATATTATCGAAGCCATTGATGGGCATATTAAGAATTCAGATTTACAGATTGATGGGTATATTGGGAATTCACATTAACAAGTCCTAGTTAGGGTATTAGTTTCCAATTCATACAATATGAATCTTTTCAATATATAAAGAGACGTTAAAATCGTCTTTTTTTTTGCCACAAAAAATCTTGAGACAATTGTAAAATACACAAAAATTGAATAATAATAAAATTAAAATGTCACCTCCAAGAATTACAAAAAAGAAAAGACAAAACAATAGTTTCCTTACTGTTGATACTTCGAAATTTTTAAAAAGAGCGGCAAATGATATCCCAAAGATTGATAACGAAACGGAAATATACAACCAAAAAGATTCTTTAAGTTTTGTAGACTTTGGTAACCTTTTCCGAATTGAAAAGAAACATTTACTTTCTTCTGAACCTTGGGGAAAAGAAAAACATCCCAGCACACCTTTTGATCCCTCTACATATGGGGATTTGAGGAATGAAATAGTGGTTTACGAAGAACCAACATCCTTAGTCCTTGATGAATCTCAAAACGAGGATTGTCACAAAGCAAAACGCAATTTTTCTTGGTACTCATTTTCGGAAAGGGATAGGACTAGAAGCAATATTCCAGTTTATGAGCCATTAGAACTAAAAAATTATATAGACGAGGATTGGTCTGAAATTCCCCTTTCTGCCGTTGATGAGCGAAACAAGAAGAAAATTGATAAAAATTTTTGGGATAATGATCTTTTCTACAAGGGAAACTTTATGATAGAACATTTTGGCTTATAAAATAAATCTCAAAAAGTTAAAATTACTTCTAGGATTCAACTAACATCAAATCTAATTGAAAATAGTAAAATAACATTTAAAAAATTTTGCTAATGACATATGAAGTCATTCCTAGAATCATTTTCAAAAAATATCTAGCTTAAAATTTGTATTTTAGTCAGCTTTGTTATTCTTAGAATTTTATTGATGAACATTTTTATCATAAACGGGGGATTGATAAGTTAGGCAGGCACCGCCTGAAGAACTCTTGTGCCACTTCTTTTAGAATCATGTAAATAAAGCGTTGTGTACGCATATAAATATAAACAGAAGGATGATGGTCCTTCTTTTTCTCCAATAATTCATTTGAGATGGTAAATTTGTTAAAAATAAACATCAAACCATTATATAGTTTTTTAGCAACTATTAAATATATAAGTCGTAACTGAATTCTTTGAAATTGGAAAACCGTCAAAAGAGAAAAGAGTATCAGTTATTTAAACAAAAAATTATATTTATGATATGAAAAAATTTGATATAATTCTCAGTATAAGTTAAAAAGTTTTATTGTAAAGGAATTTCAAAAAAAATTTATTTTAAATTGATATTTAAAAAAAGTTTTTATTTTAATGTATCAAATAAATAAATTTTAAGTCATTGTGAATAATTAATTTTTATTTATAGTATAAACTTTGAAAGAAGATTTTTTGTATGAAAATTTTAAATTCTTTTTAAAATCCCATTCTCGTCTGTCCGTGCTTCCAATTGATATAATTAGATCATCATATATATATATATGGTTAATTAAATAAAATTCTATTTTAAGAAAACTATTTACATCTACCATAAATTTCCAAATTTTAAAAAATAAAGGGGTGTGACTTTAAAAGAAAATTATTTCCCTAAAATAAGATCGAATGAGAATTATTTATTTATTACATTGATCAAACTAACTGATTGTCAAACGTCTTATTATTTTTTAATGCAAATAAAAAATAATTGATCCTTTGTTATCAATATATATTTTGAAAAATTTTTAATTTACTTTATACTACAAATTCAATAGAAAATTTGTTGAGAATTTACAATCTATATCATAAAAATTTTTTTTATAAAAATAAAAAATCAATATTTTAGAATAATTAAAACAAAAATATCTTTGTAAATCAAAAAGTTACCAACTTTTTAATGAATCTCGATCAAATAAGTTTTCACCCTAATCAAAATTAAAAAGATTCAACTTGCAAAATACTTATTATTTGTGAAGAAAGTTTGACGTTCATCAGATATTTGTTCTCCCAATATCAAAGTATCAAACGATAACATTTTATGAAAAGGAATTTTTTTTTCACTTTGAATATTGTACTCCATTTCACCTAACTCCTCATGTTCGATCGGTGGTAGTGGTAGTGGTAGTGGTAGTGGTGGTGATGGTGGTATGTTAATTTGATCTTCAATAATGGTAATTTGTCGATGGTACCTCTTTATAGCCATTTTATTAATTTTTTCTTCCTCTTCCCGAAGTTGATCAAAGAAAGTGGTAAAGACCAAGGAATCACTTTGTGTATTTGCTTCAATAGGAGTTTTTGGTGTTGGGAGGAAACTATAATTGCTTTGATTGTATTCATATGATTTATCATTTGTAAAAAGATCAACTATTATGGAGAGTGGTCTTTTTTGAAATCTATCTTTTGGATGTTTATCATTTTGTGATGAAGGATTCAATATATGATTGATTTTTTTGTTTAATACAGTAACAATTGGAGTTAGAGATTGCATTTATTACATGAAAATATCGACTTTAAACCTTTTGAAAATGAAAATATTAGGGCAAACTTTCATTAAAGTTTTCGAAAATTGTAAAAAAATTTTTGTTTCAAAAGTAATAAATCAACCAATCAACCAACCAATCAACCAAACAACCAACTCACTCACTCTGCTTTTATCGATTTTAAAAAGATGCTTCCCGCATCATCTTTTTAATGATGGCTAATCAAAGGAAATCAAAAGTAAATGATGATAAATCTAGACCATTACTAATCTGGAATACTTGGTTCCCATATTTAGATTACCTATTTTTTTGGTTTCAAAATATTGGATCTTAATTTTGAAAAGATCGAATTTTTACCTCTTTTTAAAATCGACTGTTCCTTTTATAAAAGATAAATATGAAAATGATATTTCGGAAACATTGATTATAAATAAGTGTATTGGATTTCTCATTAAGAGATTAGTATAAAATCCTTTTTCCCTCAATAACATGGGGGTTTCTAGATTTTTTCAAGTTCCATTTAAGATGAATAGTAGTACCATGTAAAATTATTTTATAAACTAAAAAAACCTTTATTTTCCAAAAACACTTACAATAGTGTATCTGATTTCATACTTTTTTATTATAATCCAAATCCAAATTCAAATGCTTCCAAAAAAGGAAAATAATGAAAGTTAAAGAATTTCAATTTCAATTTTTTTTTACTTGAATTGACTGGATTAAAAATAAATTTTAAAGCTATTTTAGCAAAACCCTTTTCAGAAGCAAAGTTTTTGGGTTTAATCTATTTTTTTTTGAATTACGTAATATTTCACTTTTGATGAATGATGAATGGAGATAAAAGCCTGTTTCCCTGAGAAAATTTTAAGACTAAATACATGTATCTTTTGATTATGTTCTCTCGGATTATAATTTCTGAATTTAAATTGTTTTTTCTTTTAAAAAAAATATTGAATTGATTGTTTAATCGTTTTTCCTTCTTTGTTATTTAAAGATATATATATATATATATATATATATATATATGTAAAATACCTATTTCTTAAGCCTCAATATCTTTTTATATATATTTCAAATAATCATTATTATTATTATTATTATTATTATTTGATTGTCTATGCATAAAAATTCCTTATAAATTCACTTGTGTTTATCATGCTAACTGTTTTTTATATTCTAATTTGAAAAGCCCATTCTTTATTTTGAAAATCAAATTTCTTTGCATCAGAATCTTGCATTTAAAATGAAGATTTTTTGCGGAACCTAACCATAAATGAAAGGAGACTTTACCAAAAAATCAGGTTTTTGGACTTATTTATGACTCTGGGAAGAATAAAGATATTTTAATATTTTGAACATCCTTCTTCATTGAGCATTTTATTACTCCGTTGTCAGTGAATGTTTAAACACAAGATTTTGAATTTCATTCTTCCTCGTCAGTGTTTACACCGGATTTTCGAATTTTCATTCTCTATTATCAAAGTTCAAAAATGCATCTAATAATCAGCTGTTCAAGGTCCAACGAAAACTTAAGCGACGTATTTGTGACATCCATCCCATCAGGTTAGGGAACAAGTTTTGTGCCTTTGGGAAAAATAATTTCATTTTTCATCTACACAAACAGCAGGAATCACAAAAAGATAACATATGTTACACAAATATTTAATAAAAATTATTCGGGTCTTAGGTTAGGGAGAAGCTTATACGCAATCACCAAAAAATTCATTAAACTGATGCAGAACCCTTCTGTGCTCACCAAGAGTCACTCTTAGGATATTATTTCATCAACTTAAATGGGGATAAATATAAGCACCTTGGGCGTCTTACAACATTTAAGTCGTCCATATTCACTGGGAGCAACACTTTGAAGGTTTAACTTATCACAAATACTCCTTATAATTGGCTTTTTGCGACTCAAAACGTCGGCAAAGCTAATACGTTCAACACGACATCATACAAATAGTAAAGGATCTAATAAATTAAGTAAAGAACTTTAAACTAGGAACTAGTCGATTTGGCAATCAAAAATGATGATAGATGTTGTGCTTGCTTCTTGAGCAAAAACAATGCGCGTAACTCCTAACTCCTGAATCACTGAAAAAGGATATGTCGCCATGATTGCATGTGTAGACAGATGATTAAAACCCACGCCATATTATCGTAAAAAACAAGCAATAATCAAATTTCCAATGGTTTGTTTAGAGTACTTTGAAAAGAAAGTTACTCGAGCTTCGATTTTCACATGGAGACATCAGTATATCTTTGAAATAATAATAATAATAATAATAATAATAATAATAATAATGATAAAATGAAACAAAAGAGAAGAATTCCAAAGTGTTTTTCACAATTTGTGAAGCTGAAACCATGAATTTTAATAATATTTCTTTTTGAAATATTTCGGATAAAACATTTTCAGTGTTAAACGAATCAATATTTTACAAGGTTTCATTCATTTTAAGTTAAGTTTTGGAACCTTACTAAAATCAACATCTTTTTTTTGATGATTTTCCGGCAATTACATCTAAAAAAATTTTTTTTTACTCTTCATCGTGAACTTTCAAGAAAGATTTACTTTTGGGCGGAGGGGGCGCAATTGAGCATTTTTAGCCCAGAATTGGAAATACGCCTCGATTAATGCAGACTAAATCATATTACTACTACTATTACTAAGTTGTTCTAATTTTGATGTAAACCATGATAATATCATTGATTTTTATACTATTTACAAGTGGTTGTGAATATGAATGAAAATTAAATAACTGAAAAACCGATTTTAATTTAAACTATAAAAATTTTCTTCGTAAAACATGAGGCCTTCGAGATAATTTTGTTGGTTCCTTGCGAGGGTTTTCAGAGGTAACTTTTGATTCCAAAATTGATAGACTTGATGGTCGTACCGGGTAAGGATCACAAGTACTATTCGCTAAAGATTGCCTTTTCAGACTTGAAAGTGGTGTTCTTGTTGGGTTTTCATTGGATATTGTTTGTCTTTTTGTGATATGACTTTTCTCTGGATGTCGTCTTTCTATTTTTTCCTCTTCACCCCGTAAAAAGTTGAAAAATTTGGTAAATAGCAAAGCGTCGGTTTCTTCATTATATTCATCGGTTTCAATATAATTTTGTAACATTGTTGGGTTGTTTGTTTGTTGCGATGAGAATTTATTTAATACTTCCGAAGGAATTTTTTTATGATTTTCGTATTGATTCGAAATTGCATTTAACATGAATGACATCATTTCATGTCTGATATCAAATTTTTGTTGGTTTTTGTTATCCCAAGTTGCCGAAGTACTCGTATGAAATACTTTTTGGGAAGATCTTTTTATTGAATCTTTTATTGCTGGTGTTCGTCTTAAAGTTGCCATCATTGTATATAATGAAAAGGTTGAATCTCTGAATTTGTGAGTTAACGAAACGAGATTATTATTATTATTATTATTATTATTATTATAATAAAAGAGTTTTTCAAAGGTATTTCAGAAAGAGATACGGGATCAAGTTTTAAGGGTATTTATTTGTGTGAGAATTGAGGATATACAGCAATTTAAATATAAATTCACTTTTGAACTCGCACCTAATTTTTTGAATTGAATACCAATTAATTTGTGTGTAAAAGGGAGGACCAATATTTATTACATTTCTATCACTATTTTTAGAGATTTACACAATGGTGATCCGGATTTTTTTGATAAATGAATGATCATGTAGATCATTTGGTCACAATATCAATAATTAATGATAGTTAAATTCATTCTAATGAAAGCAAAAATTCCTGAAAGGGTAAAAGGGCATAAAATATAATTTTGAAATTTTTTCGTCATAGCCAGACCAAATTTTTCCGTTCTATAGGTGAAATACACAAAATCTAAGATGACGGATGATGGATGACGGTGAACAACGAGAACTTGGCAATTGTTTAGGATATCACCGATAAAAGGCCATAATTTGATCCTCTTTCTGATGGTCATGTTACTCGCTACTTTAATTATTCATGACAATCCAGGTTTCAAAATCATTTTTTATTGCAGGTCAGAATTGCTGATCAACGAATTTTTTTGACAAACTATTGGATAATTTTGAAATGCGTGAGTATCACATAAAAAACTTGTGGTTTTACAGAGATCCGAGAATTTGATTAAATGCGTTTTCCTATCAAGGACTTGAATTCCTGTTTTACATTTAAAAATCTGGGCATTACTTTGAAATGAACAAAAGGTTTGAAAGAACTATTGTAAATCGATGTTATTTCTTTTTAACTTGTTTCATTTCAAGAAATTTTTTTTGTAAAACCCCGCGACAATGATTTAAGCAAGTTTTTTAAATAAGCGTCTTGTCATATGCTTTCACTTTTTTATTCTGTGTTTTATTTTGAGTTAGAAATTCTGCAGCTTTCAAGTTTGAAAGTGAAACTTTAAAAATTCATAACAAAGACCTCAACAAGAAACTTTGATATTTTTTACATTCATATTCTACAACGGAGAGAACATAGAAATCTCCTAACTAGAGATGCTCAATGATACTTCTTAGATAATGCAAATAGAATTTATTTCGAGACTTTGTTATTATGCTCATGATGTCAAATAACCTCCTAACTTTATTGATGCGCAATAAAGTTCTAAAAAGATTCGATCAATCCACAATATTCCGGTTTTCACCTTTAAAAGTTCAGATGAACATCAAGGTCCTTCATCCTCACATGTTGGAAAAAGTATTTTAAGCAAAAAATTCATTGATCCTAAAAAATCTCGGATAGCTAGTAAATGATGATAATGGGAATCATTGTTCTTTTTTTGTTTTAAAAAAAAGGGGAAACATTGAAAAGGGAATAACTTGAAAGAGTTTATACATTTCTAGTCATGATATAGTAAATTTGAGTAAAGTTTGCACATTTATTATTATCAGAGTGTTTAAAGTCGATTTAAAAATAATCCTAATAATCTTTCGTCAGCATAGATCTGGTAGCAATTAATGAATACAGTAATTCGTTTGTAATCTCAAGATAAATTACGGTATATAATCTTTAGTATAATAGGTGAGGAGACTTTAAAGAAAAATCGGAGACATGTTTTAGTAAGCCAGTTTCCCTTTGAAAGAATGAACAAACTTTGTGGTTAATTCAAGTCGAAGAAATGGGTTTGACGAACTGTGAGAGGTTAAATAATTTGTACATTGAGCAAATCTTTAGACTCTAAGAAACCACTACTTACCAACATGCTTTATTGAGTGTGATCCAATCACTATCTACAAGTTACAACAGGATATTTTCAAAAATAGATGTGGCCTATGCACTTTTTACACATGTTTAACCTCAAGACTACTCTATAATAATGCTTAATTTAGCATATAAATCTACTTGTTGGTTTTTAAAAAAATTTTAAAATTTACTACAAAGCTTTTTTACTATTTCAATAGGCTGTTGTTGTATCAAAGTTAATTTTTTTTTATCTAAAAGAATTTAATTTTCAAATTTTGATAAAGTCAAGAAATAAATTACTTTTTTAAAAAGATTTGATTTTTTTTAGAAATATTGGATTAAAAAAAAATTCAGTTATTTAATAAAATATTTAATAAAATATTCCAAATGATTCAATTACTGAAACTAAACCTTGAATTTTGTTTTCATAAAACAAATCTTTTTTTCAGGTATTTTATTAAGCTTTATAATAATAATTATTGATAATATGCAAATTAATCAGCAGTTTAAGCATTTAAAATAAAGTATTATAATACTATTGTTTTTGAAAACACTTTATTAAATTTTAAAAAAAAGTAGTTTTATAAACAAAAGTCAAGTAATTTGAATTTTGACATTTATAACAATATTAACAACTAGGAATTTTTTATTAAAACCGGTTTTGATAATTACAGCATTAAAAACTTTTTTGGGCTTTAAAAAATTACAATTGCTTATTTTTAATAGCAATATAAATTAATTTTATCATTATTACCTAGTACGCATTTTCTACATGTGACTAGCCACTTGGGCCAATCAAGGCTACACTACGTGTCTATCCTAACAGTGACGCCACCGCCCAAACCCGAATAAAACAAACAACGCTTACGCGACCCGAAACTCACTACACCATCCGATAAGACGGCTGATAAACCACCAATGAGAGAAGGCGCCAAACCATCATCACGCACCAGACCATCCTTATCCATACCAGCTCTAAATTTCGACATATTAAATAAATTAAACAAATAAAATTAAAACAAATTTAATTAGAAAAATATTTTCTAAGATAATAAGTTTTTTTTTTGATTTTAAAAAAAAGAAAATTTTAATATTAATTTTTTTGTATATTAAAATTGAAGTTTTAAAGTAAATAATAACATATTAAATACAAACCATTTGGTTTTAATTTAATACCAACAAATTTAATAAACACTTTAAAATCATTTTTAAAATTATTAAAAAATATGTTAAAAAAATATTAGAAGATATAATTAACAGCAAAAAAAAGATTAATTTTAAATGTGAATTTTACACAAACCAGTTTTAAATTATTTTTGGTAACTAATTTAAGATTAATAAAAATTTACAAAAAATTAAAACACAATTTCTACATAATTTTATTTAAATTTTAAAAAAACATTAAATACTAAGACAAAAAACTATTAATTTAAAAAAGCTTTAATAATTAATATTGTTATGTTTTTAGCTTTTTATTTTATTTTAATATATTTAATTATGTGTTATTATTAATTTTATATATTTAGCTATTTTATTTTTAAAATTATTTATAAATTTAATTATTAACTTAATTATTTATTTATTTTATTAGCTATATAAGCGAGATTTTTCAAAGCTATAAAAAAATGCATAAATTTAATAATACAAAAATAAATACTTATTTATTATCCTTAAAATTTAATTTTTTTATTTGTATTTTTTTAGTTTAAATAAAGGCTTTTTAAATAAATAATTATAAAAAAATAAACAATATTTGTTATTAAATTTTAAGAAATATCAATTGAAACATGTATTTATAACAGCTGTATTACTTTTTGTTAACAATTATAAATTATTTTTTTATCTTTAAATTTAGTAACTATAATTTTGAAATTAATTATATTAATTAAATTTTTTACATATTTAATTTACTTTTTTGTTTAAAATTTTTATTGTTATAGTTTTACTATATATTTTTTCTGATTATTTAAAAATTAATAGTAGTTGTGATTACTGTAAAAGTTGTTGTAATTACTGTAAAAGTTGTTGTTAAAAAACAGAAAATTTAATACAAATTTATTATTAAAATAAATTTTTTTGGTTATTGCTTTCTCAGTTATAATAGTGGAATAGTGGTTGTTTTTTTTTTGATTTGGTTGTGAAGATAAAAGTTACAAAACTAAAAAGCAAAAAGCGTTTTTTCTATTTATTATAAAATTATGTTATAAAGAACAAAAATATATTTGAATTTAAGATAAATTATTTTATTATTAATTATTTGAATTTATATAAAATTATAAGATTTTACATTAATAAATAAAAACTATAATTTATTTGATTTTTAATTTGTTTTTAAATAATGCTTATAAAAAAATTTTATATGTTAACTAAATTTTATAAAATATAAAATATGAGATTTTAATATATATTAATAATTTTAATAAATAAACATAATATAATTGTAATATTTGACAAAAGAATGATTTATTATAAATTATTGTAAATGTTGTTTTATTTTCTTATCATTACTACTATTATTATCATTACTATTATTATTATTATTATTATTATTATTATTATTATTATTAATTAAATTACTTAATAATTGGGTTAATTTAGCATTTTAAATATTTTATAGATTTTAAGATTATTAATGATTTTCCAAATTTATAAGATAAAAAGAATTTTTAGAAAATTAAAAATATGTCATTATTTACAAAAAAGTTTTCGAATCTATAATAAAAGCTTCAAGATATGTTCATTCCATAAAAGGCTTTTAATTGGTCAAAGGTCATGTTTTCTTGGTTCTCGCTATATTTTAATTTTATTTGTTTTAAAACACAGCTCAATAAGGCATGATCGATCAAACATGGACAAAGGTTTTCCGTTACTAATCTTTTCTCAGAATGATGTAACCAGACGAGGAACTCGAGTTCTTTTTTAGTAATGAAAAATTTTTAAACAATTTTTACATGGTGCATGGTTCTTTCGTGTGGCTTATGCTTTTGCAAAGCCAAAATTAATTTTGAATAATAATGTAATAGACAATATATTGGTAAATTTAGCACAGGATTAGTTAAGAATGTCATTTTGGGAACAACAGAATTAATTTACAATAGTATTTATTTCTATTAATGAGAAATCATGGTTTGGGCGCGCGGATAATAAGTTTCTTGAGGATATTTTTGAGTTCTTTCAGCTATTAGTTTACTCATCAAATGTCTAGGATATGAGTAACGAGAGAAGTTTGATTTATGAAATGAAAGATTTCTAGTAGGATATGTTGACTTTTGATGATATTCATCCGATTCTTTATAAATTATTGAATCTTTTTCCGGTAGGATTGAGGTTTTTGGTTTATTAGTAACAATTCTGACTGAACGGTGTAATAAAGGTTTTTTTTGAGGCTTGGGGGTTAATTTCTCTTCTTGGACTCGTAGTTGATTGAAAAAACTGGTGAAAATTAAAGAATCTTTTTTCTCAGAATCAACGCGAGAAGGTAGTTGCTGTGGTAGTGATGATGATGATGATGATGATGATGATGATGATGATGATGATGATTGTTGTATTTGTCGTTTCAGTTGTGGGAAACCAAAGTGATTCAGTTTCTCGAGTGGACTTCTTGGTGGTTCATCATGTTCTAATTCTTTGGCGATCACGTCAAAAATCAATGATAAAGTTTTGTTTCTAATTTCTTCCTTCGTTCGTGTGGTTTGAGTTGATCTAAGATCTAAGGAACATCTTCGATAGGAACGCAGAAGAGGACGTTTTTGAGGTTGAGATTGAGACATTTTGAAGTTAAGAAAAGGTGTGAAGAGTTTGAAAAGGTCTTTTTAACGATTTTAAGTTTATATGCTGTGAAAAGAATGATTTTGTGTTGTGAAAAAAGTTTACCAGGGTTTTTGAGAGCCATTTTTATTGAAATTTCCCTGCATATTGTTCGTCGTTCCAGCCAAAGGAAAATCACATCCTCAATTAATCATGAAAAAGAAGGTATTTTTGAAAATACTTGATTTAGCAATGGCCAATCAATTTATTTTATAAATAAATAGAATTTCGAGCTTCTGTGTTCTCGATTTACATTAAAGTTTGTAAATCATAACTCAATATATAAAACAATTTAAGACTCACAGGTTCATCAAAATTCTATTTGGTAGCCACAAAATCATAATATTTAGTAATCACAAATCATAATATTTACAGCCCCTAATTCCAGTATTATCTTGCACAAAAAGTTTTTTAACGATATTATTGACCCTAAAAAATGACCTACGTGTTCAAGGTTAACTGCTAATAATAATAATAATAATAATAATAATAATAATAATAATAATAATAATAATAATTATATTCATCTCTTATTGGAGATAATAGTTCTAAATAGACTTTGAATTCGTACCATTCGTTAGATTAAACCAATTAATTCCTGTGAAACAATTTTTGTGTCGCATTGGCTTTAAAAATCTAAATCTAAATATAAAACATCCCCCATTCCTTTAAATCATTTTTCAACCAACTCTACAAAAATCATCGTATCATTTTATTGGGCTAACTTGAGACTAACCCCTCAAGAATCTATCCTCACTCGAAATAAATTCAAAAGAAAACAAAATCAATCTACGATATAACCGTCTTGCAAATGCATAATTTCATTTCACCAAGTCAAGAGGGAGGGGAATGACCATAAACTGGTACCGCTAGAATTAATTTTCGGAGTCATTTTTTGATAAACTATGATAGATTTAGGATAAACCTACCTATCTGTTTGTAATTTAGCGTGAATTTCTTATTTAAGGTAGATAGGAATTTTTCTTTTCAAAATATTTCAGAAATTAAAACAAAATCTTTTTCAGCAAGAAACTTCATTGTGAGCTGATTTTCAAGATACAGCGAAAGACCAATTTTTTTTGCTGATATGCCTTTCTCGTTTGATAACGACTCGAGAAAAGGATAATTTTTCCATAGGGGAAGATTCGTGGAATCTATACAATAAAGAAGAAAATCAAATTTTCTGTAGAGAAGAGCAAAAAATTTAGACTATTTTTAGAATGAACTTCTTTTTTTTTTTTGACTAACTATATTTGAAAGGTTAATCATTAAGCGATTCTCAAATGAAAAAAAATTTTAATCACGAAAACAATTGATTATAAATGGCTATTTTTCATATCGTAGTGATAGATTAATCCAAGAAAAGTTTTATTAAACACCAAAAATCAGAGATTAGCAAATTTCTCACAGATGCTCAACTAATCAACTAAAATCATAACTTTTGGGCTTTGCCTTCAATCATGAGATCAATCTAAATATTTGTTCATTAAAATATGCTGAATATGATGACATTGTTTAGGCTTAAAAATTTTGAAGAATCAAAAGGCTTTCCGCCGATAGCTCACGGCTCAAAGTATTTGTTAAGTATGAAAAAAAGAGTTATCTTGACAAATAGAATCTTCTGCTATTCACTATAATAACAAACTTCAGAAGTAGCCAATAATTCAATTTGAAAAAAAAATTTGGTTGCTTATTCATCATGCGCGATGAGCTTCATAAGACTCGTGTTCAAAGAATATTATTTGTTTCACAGATTTTTAGCGGGAAAAGCGATGAAAGCACTCGAATTTTAGCTCCTCAATTAATTGTGTAATAGATTTGAAAATTGTCTATTTTTATGTCTATTTTAAAATTGGAAAAAAGACTTGTTTATCAAAACGTCTGTTATGACTATATAAAAAATCTAAAAAAGGAAGGTGAAAGCATTTATTTACACAAAAAAATTGTGGGGGGATGAATCTGACAGTTTAAACTCCAGCAGTTTATAGATTTATCAAAAGATCAAGATCAAAAATTTAAATCATGAGAATAAACAGAATCATTTGTATTGCAGAGATTATCAAAAATTGATGAAACAGTGATTTCATTCCTAGCTAAAACTTTAATTTTGGGTTTACACAAAACGTCAAAAGAAATTTAATTCCCAAAAGAATTTAAAATTTTGATAGTTTTACTAATCCCAAACCAAATTCCAATCTTGGATAAATATTGATAGAATATAAGTTTTTACTCACCCGAAATTTTATTTTATAGAGTTAATTCAACTTTGTTTATGTTTTGTAACAAATTTTTTGTGATAGAATGTAGATTTTTTTGATTAAATTTATATTAACAAATTCTGATTTGATAAAAATCTTGGCAAAGGTATAAAAATAAATAAATAAAGAATTTTTATTTTTAACACAAAATTCGAACGAGTAACATAAATGTTTTGAAAGAAAAGGCTTGAAACTTTTGCCTAAAATATCGAATATAATTTAAATATAAAATAGAAATTCAAACAATTGATCTTGTAAATTTTTTAAATTTCTAATATTATATAAAAATTAAAAATTTAATATTTAACTAAAATTTATTATAAATTAAACATTAACTCTGAAAATGAATTAGGGTTGTAAAAAAGAATTTAAAATTTTTTATTTTGAATGAAAATTCATCTTTTGATTACAATTATTATTAACAAATTATATTAAAAAAATTCCATCACAATTATATTTTTATGGTAATTATAATGATACAATAGTAAAAAAAAACTGATTAATCCATCAAGATTAGCTTTTTTTCCGAGTGGAAACATGATTTTTTTATTTTTATCAAACTTGCCAAAACTTTTAATTTTAAGAAAATGGTATCTGAGGTCAAATAATTTTTTTAACAACTTTTTTTAAATTATTAAAAATTAAAAACTGATTATTAAAGATTAAAAACTGATTATTAAAAATTAAAAACTGATTATTAAAAATTAAAAACTGATTATTAAAAATTAAAAACTGATTATTAAAAATTAAAAACTGATTATTAAAAATTAAAAACTGATTATTAAAGATTAAAAGACAAGAAATTTTTAAGACTGCATAAATATTAATATAGTTTTTAACTATAAAATGAAATATTTTTTTTTCTAATTCAATAAAATTAAAATAATTATATTTTTAAACTTTTAAAACACAAAAATTTAACAAAATAAAATTATAAAAACAACAATTTTTATATTATTCTTAATTTGAATTAGAAATTAATTTATATATCAAAGTCAAAAAATTTTACTTTAACTTATTAAAAAAAAAAATGTGATCATTATATATTAAAATGATTTATTCAAAATTTTTTATAATAAAAAAAAGAAATTTAAATTCTTAAAAGATTTTAAGACATAAAGAAAAGATTTAGTAAAAGCAAAATTAAAAAATATGATTAAAAAAATTTTTCACAATACAATAAATTGGTCAAGTATAATAAAAATGTCAAGATAGTGATTTTAGTCAACTGAATATAATAATAGGAAATTTTTTTTTTAATATTCATTTTTATAAATATGGTTGGGATAAAGATATCAACCCAAAAACCGTAACTCTTGTTCATGACTAATATGTTTATATTAGCAATTTATATAAAAAAAAAATTTTTTTTTCTTCGAAAACTATGTCAACCATAATCACTTTAGAATTCTTAATAAAGAATTTCCAAGGACAGTTTTTCACTATGAAGACAAAAAAAGAAAGAAAAAAAAAATTAGATAAACCATGTTTTTTTAACTAGTATAAATCCCTTTTTCTTTAAATATGTTCTATTAATAGTGTTATCAATATCTTATTTCTGAATATCGTTACGTGAATGTGAAAATGGTAAATTAATTGAATCTTGAAAAGTGCACAATTTCTAATAATAAAAAAATTATTCTTAGAAAAGAATAGAAATTAAATTTAGCGTCTTTTTTAACATTCCTATTATTATAAATATATGAGTAGAAAATAAATTTTTTTAATTAAAAACTACGAGTTTCCTAAGAATAGATTTGCATCACTTTAAAATTCAAATTGTATGACCCTATCTATTTATTTATTTTTTGGTAAAAAATTAATTTTCATTTGGTAACGCACAATTGATTCAGCTTCTAGAAGGCATGATTCTTAAAAATAAAAAATTTCCAAGTGCAGGAATCTAACAAAGTCAACTATAATTAGAGCCATATTTTTGGGTAGAAAGAATTTTGAAAATCAACCAACATGTACTGATTAAAAGAATTTAAAAGAATTGAAAGAATTCACATGGTTAATATTTAAATTTAAAATTTAAAACGTAATGCACAAGCTGATACATGCATAGTTTCAATTTTTAGTGTGTATCGGGAAGCTTTGTGTATGAAAAATATTTTTTGGTACTTGATTATTTTTTTTAGTTGGGTTATTTTTTTGGGGAAAACTTTAAAGTTATGTTTTGAAAGTATTATTTTTTAATAATAAACTAACTGATTATATTGCTTATTTTTTTTAAGATTGTAGGTCGAGTAACCTTAAAGTAAAAATTATCGTTTAAATGCTTAAATGTTGACAAATTTTTTATTTATGATTGCAAAATAAATTCTTGGTCAATGGACAGTTTAAATCGGTTTTCCGGGATAGGTATTGATTAGAAGTTAACCAAAAAGTTTTCAATAATTTTTCGATCAAAGAAAATGAAAAAAATTTACTATTAAATAATTTTTAAATTTTTACGGATTTTATTTCTAAAAATTTGATTTTTCAATAGATTTTCATTATAAAATATATGGGGCTTATTTGAAATTTCTTATTAATCTTAACTGATTTATCCGAACTTTTTTATTTACACCCTTCATTAAAAAGAATTTGTTTTATATGAATTTTTGATTTTCATTTTATTATGTTTTAGTTATATGAGAGAAAAAAATAGTAAAACCAGTGCATTTAGAAAGATTAAAAGTATAAATGGTTTAAATTTAATCGATCCTTTTTTTTAAAAAAAAAACTTCTTAAGGTGATTTTTGATTCGTTTTTTAAAAAATATTAAATATTTGGTAATTTGCCTAGCTATCTTACTTAAAATTTACACAGAGGATATTGTGGGATGGACAGATATTAATTTTAAGTACCAACATACATACATACATACATACATACATAAATACATAAATACATAAATACATAAATACATAATACATTCATTCATTCATACAATAGTAAAAAGATTTATAATTTTCCGAAATCATTTTTTAAAAAATATTAATTCTATAATTTATTTGGTGTTATTATGATTTTTTAAAATTGAGTTAATAAAATTGGACATTACAATTTATGTAATCTTAAATGAAACCATCTTTTGATGAAAGATAATATATAGTTTTCAATCATTTTAAAAAATAGATAATTATTTATTATTATTATTAACTTTACAGACCAAGAAAAGTTCATATAGATTAGGTATTAATCAGCTTTCCAAGAAAGCTTGAGATAGTTTTATTGTATTTTAAGGAATCTAAGAATAAATATAAAAAGAAAAAACTAAATGAAAGTGGGTAAATGTTTTTTTTTCCAAGACCATAACACTAGTATTTAAGTTCAAAGGCGTAAATCTCTATTATCTATCGGACATTAGTTTCTTTTTCTGGAATTAGCCTGCTAATACATGAGTTTAATTCACAGCATGTTAGGAAAAGAGTTGTGCTACGAACACGGCCAAAAGATATTGACCTTTTTGAGATTTTATGCAAAGAGACGCGCGCAAGAAAATATTTTATGTTAAATTGGATCTTCAATAACGCCTTCCCACTTTAATCCCCTATTCTCAATTCTTTTACAGTCATGATCCGGTTTCGGAATTAGCTGAAAGTATACAAATATCTTTTTCCAACATGGCATTATATTTGTTCCGGTGGAGTGATGGGGAGGAGGGGAGGAGGGGAAAAGAAAAACTTGATTCCAGGATCAAAATCCAATAATATTATTCCAGAAGCATCTGAAAATGAACAAGTGACTATCTAACAAAATAGTACCCAGTTTTCCATATCGGTTTCATTGTTTCGGGGGGTTTTTTTTCTTAATAATTGTTAATTGATGCTTTGCAAGTGGTAAATATTTTCCAATAAAATGTATCATGTAACTCGATCTTTTGCATGCTGCACCACATTGTTTTTTTAAAAAAGGATACTTGTAAGTCCTTTTATTATTTCCTTAATCAAATGGTTCACAAAAACATAAATTTTTTAAAGTTTCTTGTCAACTGGTTCATAAACAAGTTTTTCTGTCATAATTTAGGTATGATCAACATTTTCTTGTATTTCTTGAGAAAATCTTTTTCTTTTTTAATTTTGTTTTCGATAAAGTTTGAGAGATTATACTATTGTACATATTTGAGACGAATAAAAGTCTTTTTGTGTTAAAAAAAAATTTTTTTTTTTTGAAAGAAGAATTAATTGATTAATTGATTAATTGATTTTATTATAAATAATTGAGGAACCAATAGTCTTTAAAAGGATTTTTAATCATATACTATTCCAGGTGAAAAGAGAAATTTGGTCATAAGTTTGTCATCGTTGAAAATCACGTCTAAGGGGAATAAATTCATTTCCCAAATCTTCACGTTTTGTGGGAATATTAGAATATTTATATTTTCGACAAGGATATGAATTTAAGCTATTTGACTTTTTACAATGCTTGAGATTAATTGATGAACGTGAAAGTCCAGAATTTGAGGTTTCCGACTCATTAGAATCAAGCCAATATGTTTCCTCAACAATTGTAGGAATTATCAAGGAACTATGTTTCTTCTTGGTAATCTCTGCGTCTAATTTATCTTCTGCGTTTCGAAGTTCGTTGAAAAAATTTGTAAAAATAAAAGAGTTTGAATCTTTTGGTTTGATTGTCTTTTGTTCTGTTTTTTCTTCATCTTTTGATTTCCCAGTGTTAGAGACAACAAGCAAAGATGATGGAACTTTATTGACATTAAAATTAGGTTTAATATCATCTGAAGAATCTTCATTGTGATGATGTTGATGATTTTCAAATTCATTTTTGATAGCCTCTAACATAAAATTTATTGTATGTGTTCGAATTGCTTGACTAAGTTGACCACTTTTCTGTGGGGAGATTTGAAGTGTAGAAGATTGATTTTGTGAATAATCTTTATTACTGTGAATGAGAGAATGAACTCGTGGAGGAATACGGTGCATGATTAAAGAAATATTTGGTTAAAAAAATTGATTTGACTGATTGATTGATCGATTGATAAAGTGTTAAAAAAAAGTTCAATAAAGTAATTTTTGGATGATACTATTATATTTTATTTTCTTAATGAGAAAACTGATTTTCAACAGATTTCGGAATCAACGGGGGATATATATATATAATAAAACTTCCCAAAAAAGATTTGTACCACAAACAATTTAACTCGAGGATTGGTGAAGTCTAAGAGTTTTGGTTGATTAAGGAAATGGTAATACCAAAGAGTTGTAATAGGGTGTACAAATATGTTAAAATGACTTTAAAATATTTTTTATTATCACTTTTATGACGAAAATGAACATGGCTAAAAATGGAACATTCTTCAAAAAAGAAAAAATCTATTTTTAGATCTTTTATTCCTAGCCAATCTTATAGTTTATCAATCATCAATTTTTTTTTAAAGAGTGAGACTATTACCCAATCATAATAATAATAATAATAATAATAATAATAATAATAATAATAATAATAATAATAATAATAATAATAATTATAATAATTATAATAATAATAATAATAATAATAATGATGATAATAATCATAATATTGTTGTTAAATCGGGTTCAAAATATTTATTATTTATTTCGACTAACCTTTTTTTTAAAAGAAATTCAAAAACTTTTGAGTATCATTTTAATTTTCGGCAAACAATTAAAAAACCTTATTTGAGTGCAAAGTTTGATTAAATTTCAAAGTAATTAATTAAATTTGTATCCACTTTACAAGAAGAATAGACTTTTTATTAAAAAGTTTGCAAGAATAATATTTTAATAGTAATACTATCATTACTACTATTACTACTACTCCTATTACTATTATTATTACTAATACTATTATTACTAATATTATTACTATTATTATTACTAATACTATTATTACTACTATTACTACTATTATTATTATTATTATTATTATTATTATTATTATTATTATTATTATTATTATTATTATTATTATTATTATTATTATTATTATTATCATTATTACTACTGGGGTTCTTCTCGTATAAATTATTTAATAATTGAAAACATTGTTTTTTACTCGGCCTTCTGACTAAAAATAGCTTTTCTTGATGGAAATTTTTGCAGCCGCATCCAAAAATAGATCTACTGTGTGACAAGTGTTAATCAGTTACTAGTCACTAAACTCTTTGCCCAAAGAATATCAATCCCTGTCACA